>CP139509.1:108426870-108597379 GCA_021014915.2 Artemisia tridentata subsp. tridentata | reverse complement strand
CGTTTACATAATCTGTAACGCCCCGTGACCACTTATACCAAAAATTTTGAACTTTATACTTGGGAACGATTGACTCAATTGAACTCATACAAATTTTGCATGTAATGACCATAATTTATAACATTTAACCTTTTAAATATACTTGCAAGAACATCTACTCAAAGACCCTTCCAAACATTTCACACAAAATTTTCTAAAAGAACCAAACAACCCTTCTGAGACCTAGATACGCCGCATCCTTTTTAAGGATGCGCCGCATCAAAGCTGAAAGACAATACGCCGCATCAACCTGAAGTGATACGCCGTATTATCCTTAACTTATGATACGCCGCATCTATTAAATTAGATACGCCGCATCGACCCACTGAGACCGAAATTTACAAGAAAATGGCTACGTTGCGCCGCATCCCAACAGGAGATGCGCCGCATCACCTGATACGCTGTATCTCAGAGGAGATGCGCCGTATCTACCCTGCATCACAGAAATCTGGACAGACCCTACTGATCAAAATATGCATAATCGACAGCCTCGGCTGGAAACCCGACCTCCCGGACTCGAAACTCGACGAAACTTTCCAGAATCCTTTAGAATGTCCGTAAGATTGATTTCATGCAAAAACATCACCCATTTGACCACCCGTAATAGTACTTCAAAATTTGACGGGTTATACACTAATACCCAACATAACCCATTACACTACAAGACCATTTACTACTACCAATACACAAATAACTTGCCCATAACCATTAACTTGACATATCAAAAGCGTTCCTTACGTACATGACCCGATAACATCCCAAAATGGGTAGGAGCATGCTTATACCAAACACCCCCTTAAACATCCATAACTACCAATATGTACCATAGAGAATTCATGACTTACACACTTAGTTAAACCATAATCTAGATATCAAAACATGACCGTGAACTTAACAAAATGACCATATAAAGAGAAGTGTACCCACGACACAAAAGAACACTTGGGGCTTCCAACTTCTATATTCTTGGTCCAAAAGAGTTCCGATCTTCTAAACTACCTTCTTATGCTATGAGTTAGGCTATATCCTTACCCTTGCTTCCTCCGCTAGAACCTACAAAAAACATTAACATCTAAACCGTAAGCGAAAACGCTTAGTAAGTATACAAAGTATAATCAACAACACATTTACACAAGATTGGTGAATATCACCAATCACAACATTAACAAGGAGCATCAAGAGGGGTTATTACTTACCTTGATCAAGCAAGTAATATTTATATATAACATTTTCATATCTAGCATTGGATCCAAGCTAAAACATCATTACAAGCTCCATAAACATCACATTAACGCAATCATAACATTAATAGCATAACATTACAAAGATTATACTCATATACTTACCTCAACTCCTACTAGCTTCCTACTTGACTTTGAATGGGCTTCTATAATTGCTCCCTATCACAAGATTAACTACATTTAGCAACTAACTAACTAAGGAGATCATTAATTCACTACCTTTTGCCATAATCCTCAAAACCCACCATATGAACCCTAATTTTCACATTTGGGGAAAGTTACTTACTTGATGAAAAGAACACAATTAAGGCTTCCTTAAAGCTTCTTGATCACTTCTTGATGTACAATTGAGACAAGATGATAATTTTGGCTTTCCCTCCTATTTCTCTTCTATATGTCGACTCACCAAGAACTCTCCAAATATTTCCAGACAATTCCAAATCTTGCTTATTTAATCATGTGCTAGTTACTAGTTTGACCTCTTGGCAATTTTGGTCCTTCAAGTTCTATACTTCTCATTTAGCCACACCTTAAGTTATAAATAATCCCTAACATATTTACATTACATAATATTTACATTAATGGTACCTTGTCGAGGTATGGGTGTAACATAATCAATCAACCCGTTTGCTACCCAAAATGGGTAAAAACACTCTTAACCCAAACACCCCTTTAACTGCATAACCCTTTTATACATCTCTTTGACCCATTTTTCGGAAAGACAACTTCTATGACCCGAAAATTAACGAAACTTTCCAGATTTACTTATTATATCATTGGGCTCATTTTCATAAAGAAACATTCATCGTTTGACCCTCAAAATAAGGCTTTATAAATGAAGGGTTTTGTGCCAAAACCCATTTTGACCCATTTACATAACAAATCATCTATAACACTTCATTTGCCCACCAAACTAGACCAACGTCATTACTTTAACATACAAGACATGTTCCATAAACACTTGACCCGTTCACAACCCAAAATGGGTATAATTACACTTATGCCAAACACCCCCTTACTTTGACTATAAACACATAAAACATACTTTGACACAACAGTTGACCACCAAATCATTAGGACAGCCTTAATATACTACTTGCCATATGGCTACCCTTTAACAACCAATAAAAGACCAACGGGGGTACAAACTTTACACATGAGCTCGATATTCTACCTAAGCTCCTAAACGCATACTACCTTTAATCTTGCATACTCCAAATCCTTAATCGATATAGTTCCAAGCCATCCAATGAACATGCCAACCTACAAAATGGTTAGACAACTAAACCATAAGCACAAAGGCTTAGTAAGTAAAACGATCATGACATACCATTATACTTCAATCAACACATAAGCATCATATACATTAAACAATTACTTTACGGGCTCACTACTCCAAGTCTCATCTAACACATAGCATCAACTCATCACATAGACCACATTCACTACTTCACTTGAGCATATCTCAAGTCCATATTACTTGACATAAAACATACATAATACATACATGTTAGCAATCCATATAACACATGTCACCATTATTTTACTTACCTTAGCTCCAAGCTAAGCACATCAAGGCCTCATCATCAACCTTATCATCATTATCATCATCATCATAGACACCCTAAGTCATAACATCATACAAACACTTAAAACACATAACATAATAACTATAACAATGGTTTATACAACCATTAACTTACTTTTTCCATCTCTAATCATCATATAATCATATTTTGATTACATGATAATCAATCCCATTACTTACTAACTTAAACCCATCGTCAACACATCACATAATCATCATTACCTCTTAATTATACTTAAAACACCATTTACCCATCTTTCCCAAGTTAGGGTTCATAAACCCTAACTTCTCAATTCATCAACTAACACTAATTAAAGAGATTACTTACTTGGGAAATCATTGCTAGAGCTTATCTCTTGATATGGAATCATTCACTAATCATACTCTTCATCATCAAGCTATTTTCCCTCTCTTTTCTTCTCTAAGCCGACAATCCACACAACCCTTGAATATTGTGGAAATGTCTAGAGTTTCCTGGATAAATAATAGCTAGTCACAAGTTTGGGCTAATGGCAAGAATGGCCCCTCAAGTCCCTTTACTTCTATTTTGGCCACACTACATGTCTTAACACTTTAGCATATGACAAGCCAAGCCCTTGAAGTCTATTCCCTTTCTATTTGTGCCACATAATACTTTTCATAAGTTTATAACACATGATTTGACTATCACTTGACTATCGGGCTTGACCACTACGCAACATTCGTTGACTGGCCAATCACGTAAATTCCTTAATTCATTTTCATCTAGGGTGGGGTCCAAGTACCCGGGAAACGGGTCTAACATTGCGTGCACTGTAACACTTCCCATACAATTTATTTAATTGTTGTCTTTATTTTCTTGCAATGGACTGCTGGAGGATAGGTTGGGACACTATTGGAAGTTGTGGATTGTTTGTTGGTGGTTATTTTCTATTTGTAGTGTTGAGGAGATTATTTGTTACTGTTTTGTTATTTTTTTTCTTTTCTTATGTGCTTGTATGCGCCTTTGATCTACCACCTTGAGTGGCAAGAAAACTTTGGGAACTACTTTCTCTTCTTTTTTGAGTACTTGCTTTGTTTTCTGTCTTATCTATGGTTGAACATGAATTTTATGTTAATATGAATTCTGATGATGAGGATGATGGTGTTACTAGAATTAGTAGACTGGATTTGAGTCACCCATTACACTGGCTGAATGGCATACAAATGATTATGCATCTTTGACTTTAGTGTCTGTCAAACTAAAAAAAACTGAGAATTATAGTGTTTGATCTTGTGCTATGTAACTTGCTTTAGAGGGTAAAAATAAAATTAGTTTAATAGATGGCAGTTGCAGAAGGTCAAATACTGATGAAATTTACTTGGGTAAAAATAAAATTGGTTTTATAGATGACAATGGGATAGAGTAAATGCAGTTGTTTTGGGGTGGATTCTGAACTATATATATGAGGAACTTTACTTGGGACAATTTTTTTCAAAGGGCTTCACATGTTTGGCAGGAATTGAAAGAAACGTGTGACAAGGTTAATGGGCAAGTGACTTTTAATTTGCATCATAAAATAATTTTTTTGTGTCAAAATGAGTCATTTATTGCTGATTAGTATCATAAAATTAATGCCCTTTGGAAACAATTTGATCCATTGGTTCAACTTCCTAGATGCACTTGTCATGTTGCAGAGGACTTTAAAAGGGATAATCCATTAATGAAATTAATGCAATTTTTAATGGGCCTTGATGATACTTATACATGCAAAATAGAAATAACGTTTTATTTAGAGACCCTCTTCCTGATGTCAGGAATGCTTATGCATCATATCTAGTGAGGAGTCTCACACGGTTGTTGTGACCAACAGTGGTGCTGGGACCTCCCAGAGGTCTCACTCCACTACTTTTACCTCAAATGTGCCTAATAAATGCAATTTTCAGAGGCTGCTAGGAGACCTACTGGGGGTCCTGCATTGGTTTGTGAGCATTATGGGTTTAATGGTCATACAGTTGATAGATGTTTCAAATTGATTGGCTATCTTGCTGATTTTGGAAAAAAAAAAGTATGAACAAAATTTTAAAGGAAAAAATGTTTCTAATAATTCGGTTGGGTCCAGTTTTTCCTCTGCTTTTTTAGATGAACAAATGGCTACTCTTTTTTCATTGATTAAATAAAATTCAGTTGCTGGAAAAGGGGTACATGCCAATATGGCAAATACATTTTATAAGTCTAGAAAAGTGTGTAATCAAAGTTTTGACAAGTTTTTTTGCCCAAACATTTTATTACATTCAAATCTTGTAACTAAAGGTTTAATTACTTATTCAGGAGCTAACCAACATATGACTTACACTGATAAGTATCTTATTAATGTTGTTGATGTTTCATTATGTTTTGTATATAAGCTTTAAATTTATAGTATACCGAATCCTTTAGGCAATCACCAACACTTACGAGCAGTGTACTTGATTAGTGTAATATAGTGATTCGGCAAGACCGGGTCGTTCACAGGGAGCGAAGAGATCCTAAATGTCTAGCAGTTTTTAGGTTGTCACATACGTTTTAAATCCGCCAATTATGTTTTTTAGTATTAATTAATCTAATGAGCAGAAAATAAAATAAAATAAAATAACAGATAGTTTGGTTCTGGTGAAAAGAAGATCAAGAGATAAAGGCATGTTTGCTTTGCTAATCCCCTAATTCATTAATGATGCAGTTCTAGCGCAATGTTCATCTATGTCACACCCCCAAAATGTCGCAATGGAATGGTAACAGGGGGCGTGACTTCAAAGCACAAAGTCACCAGGTACAAAGAACGACCTCTATATGAGTTGTTTTAAAAAGATACATCATTTGATTTGTTAAAATAACATAAGATTTTCAATACAAGATTCTCAAGTTTCTCAGCAACATAAAGATAGTTTTTGGAAGCAAAATCGAATTATGTAAGTCCATTCAGAAAATCTTTGTGAATGTAACCGCCAACGGCGACTCTATGAATGGACTCCAAGTATGACAAACCAAGCAACTTATGCACCTGAGAAATACATCCTAAAATGTCAACATAACGTTGTTGAGTTTATAGGTTTAAAAGTAATGCGGACCACAAGATTTCAACGACAATTATATTAAGTACGAGTTCATGAAAAGTAATATTGTTGCACTAAGCTCATGACACCGAACACAGTCTGTTAGTTCAAGTTTATACCCAATATTTTAGTTCAGGATTGTACCCAGTCTGTTAGTTCAGGATTATACCCAGTTTGTTAGTTCAGGATTGTACCCAGTCAGTTAGCTCAACAAACGGTTCAGGAATAGTGATAACTTAGGCAATACGTAAATGTTTAAGTACTCGTGTCCGAAAGAAAGTAATTGAAAGTAATTGAAATTGTTTAAGAATGTAGTAATTAAACGAGCATGTATTATCACCACAAAGTAGTTAAAACGAGTATTAAAACAAGTAATGTAGGGGCCATGAACTCACCTCAAGTTATAAAAGTGTTCGAAAAAGTGTAACGTATAACAACAACCTGAAAATCCTAAACGCGACCTAGAATAATAAGTCATTTTCATCAAGCGTGCATTGGTGAAATCAAAGATGTAGGGAGTCACTTGGTTATCGATTTTCACCTTACATTTTTCCTAAAAGCTGGGCACGACTACCAGGTCCTGCTACCCAGACCATTATTCCAAGCATTAACTTTATTCAGCTAATCTATGTATCCTACGTTTTTGTATGGGTTGCCAATCCACTTAGTTTTCTTGACAGTGGGTAAAAAGCCTTGGTTATCGGTCAGTCGTAAATGTCGCTACTAAATCTTACACCCTTTGTCTACCATTTTTAACCTGGTGAGCGCCCTTAGTTATCAGTGTATCACGCTCACCACTAATATACGTGCCAATAGTATATTAATGAATCGTACCGGGGCCTATGAGCTTACGGAAATTATTGTCATGTCATATTCTATATTTAAATAGTGGCAACAGATTTAGACAGGTAGCTATGGCCTACGCAAAGGCATAAATATATAACAATACATAAATCATCCAAAACACACATAGAATAAACTAAAGAACATTAATCATTAAATAAATTAGGTTTATAACAAGGCAAGCACAAAAGGCTTAGCCTTCCATTGCAATAAGATAAACAAATATTATTCAGAGTAGACAAGATAATCAAAATCATAATGAAAAACTGATAATCTAATGTTTATAATGTGTAAAATCTTCACTCTTGGTGTCTTCTCTTCTCTTGTGGCTTTCCAGAACACTTCAAAAAGGTAGAATGAGTGTGTATTTATAGGCTTTCTAGGGTTTGGGCCTGTCCATGTATACGACGTATACACATGGATGGTGATACGCTATATGCTCCTTAATATGACATATTAAAATCTTCTAGAATCAACCCATACGGCGTATCAATAGATAACGGATACGGCGTATGGTCTTCAAAGCTTGGGAAAATAAATGCATGACGAGAGCTCACACGCTGTATGACTTTAGATGTCATACAGCGTATCAGTATGCAACTTGGACAATATTCTTTGATGAGACGGCACATGCCATATGACATAGGATGTCATAAGCCGTATGCATCTGGTTGAAAAGTGGTCTCCATCATACTTTGGCAATTTAGCTCGCTTTCTGGTGCTTACTGCGAAAATTCTCCTTTTGCTCCCGATAATTACTAAAACAAAAATTTAGAGTAATTAAGTACATTTTATTGCAAGACCAAGAACCTCACGAAAAGTGAAAAGAAATATTTCTCATTCGCTCATACTAATCTAGGTGTATATTTCTTATCACTTAATGGCTTAGTCATGGTGCAGAAACTGTCATAAGCCTGACCAAATTTCAAGTCTCCACCACTAAAGTCTATAGATATAATTATTCTAAAAGGCAAAAATATGGGTTGACATATATAATGAAAGGCTTAAGATTTGAATCATTCTTGGAGAATAATCTCCACCAATTGCAATACTTAAGCAAGGGCGACAAAATCATAAGTAATTGCTTAAATCCCTAATGCACAAAACCACCTAATTTCCAGCCCTCTCAAATTTTACCAATAAAATTCTGCCAACTCATTTCAACCCTCCAGCCCTCCCAACCAATTTCACTCGCGCCCATGAGATTCCAGCCCTCCCAAATTTACCAATAAAAACAGTTTTTTTTTTTTTTTTTTTTTTTTTTTTTTTTTTTTTTTTTACATTTTCAACCCCTCTAACGGTCACATCTCACCCAAATATTACACAAATCGTCCCTGTTTCAGCGGCCTCACCAAAGGCTTGCCAACTCGGCCACCAAACCGTTGAAGGCAGCCCGACGGGGGCGGGGCAGTGTTACCGCCGGTATGGGCGTAACCCGCCGGCTACTCGGCCACCACTCCGCCTACTCTAAGTGATTGCTCAAATCCTTAGGGCGACAAAACCACTCATGATTGTTCAAATCCCTAACTAAAGCATGCTAAAGGCTAGAATGACTAAGGGTAGAAAATAGGCCTGGGAAATATTTATGGGTTTAGACAATGACATAAACAAAATAAATAGATCATAACTACACACTCTCCCCGCTTTCTAGCCTCACTTGATCCCATAAAGTAGAGTTCTAGAATCAATCAAGAGTATTCAAATGATAAGTGTATCGAGTTAATGCTATGTAGTGTAGTGCCCTCTTGACACGCCCCTTTACCGATTTGACCAAAATTAAAACTTTTCGTGGGAACGACTTGACTATAACAGACCTCCTGTTACTCTTAAACAAACTGACAAAAATATATTACAAACTAGCCTTTGAGACTTGGTTGCACAAAACGTCACTTACGTTTAGCAAAAAATATCTCACCAACTTTTGAACACATGTCAAGAATTTTATAAAGTCGTACGGTTTAGCGATCACACAATACAAAATTAAATAAATTATTTTTACTAAAAAGTGAATATAAAAGTGAAAAATGGCCAATTCTTGAAAATTCCTCTTCAATAAATGACAAAATAATTGCTATCACGGTATATGTGGTGTTTCTAGTTTCTTATTTGATGTGATTGATGTGATCATATAAAAATATACTACGAAACACCCATGTTTTCTTGTGGCTAGCTATATAGGGCGCATTTGAACAAATTTATTCACGAAACACCCATGACTTTATATATCATGGGTCCTACTATGGAAACACTCTCTAGTGGGTGGGGCCTCCTATTTTAATGGAATATACAATTTGATAAAACAGACAGTACAAACGGTGACAGCAAAGTTCCAGATATATCAGGTATTTTTTGCGTGCTTCATAGTACACCCATGATAAATTCATATATGGGTATGTTTATCAAAATTAGTTTTAAGTGTAGTTAAAGCTATCAAACACCCATGTTTTCTTGTAGCAAGGACCTTGCCATTTTGCCAAAAATGTGAACTTTTGGCTAGTGAGTTGAGATTAATATAGATCTCATATTTGTCATAGATCAAAAGAAGCAATTTTAGCCATTCATTTTTCATCTAGATTAATAAAAAATTATTTTTCACCTTTTTTTTAAAAACAATATATCTTGCAAGCGATAAATCTTCAAGCTACAAAAAATACACCATCACGACGAGAATTAAATTATCTATCTATAGATATGCATTTCTCTATACTTTCGACGAACTTTTTTTTTTTTTTTTTTTTTTTTTTTTTTTTTTTTTTTTTTTAAATTTTCGCCCAGAAAAATCACATTTGATTTGTAAAAATCACATGTGATTTTTACAAATCACGTGTAATTTTTCTAGGCGGAAATTTTGAAAAAAAAAAATAGTCGAAAGTATATAATAATGCATATCTATAGAAAGATAATTTAATTCTCGTCCCGATGGTATGATTTTTTTCGCGTAACGATTAACGGTTTGCGAGATATTTAATTTTTTTAAAAATGGTGAGGGTGCGTTTAGTTGGAGAAAAAATTCTCTTGTTTTCTATCTCTAGTTTTGTAAAAATTTGGAAGGAAAATTTATCTCCACAAAACACTTGAAAACATCGAAAACGCGTTTAGTTGATATTTGTATTTTCTATTTTGAAGAAAGGGAGGGAAGGTTGTGGGTTACAAAGGAAAATAACTAAAATTTGTTTTGTAATTTTCCTTGTTAAGTTAGAAAATAGGGGATTTTGTATTTTGCAAAACATTTTCTTGAAAAACGCTAATTTGAACGCGATATATGTTTTTCTTATTTTTCACAATACATTTTGTGGAAAACAAGGGTGTTTTCCCCCAACTAAACGCACCCTGAAAGTTTATATTTTTTGTTTTGATCAAAAAAAAATTTTTAGGATTGGTTAATTGAATTTATGATAAATATGAGATTTATATTGAACTTTTGCCTTGCCTAGTTATGTCAAAGACAAAGGGAAACTGGTCTATTTTGTTCAGTTATATAATTATGTTTCATAGTAATAATCTACATTCAAGAATAAAGAAAAATAAATTTATCCTGATATGTTAACTTGCTAACACACATTTTTCCATATGTTTGTCTTAAGTTTTCTATATAGAAAATGTGAATTATAAGGTGGCGTTTAGTTGGAAAACATTTTCCTTCATTTCCTTTTTCTTGTTTTGTAAAAAAAGGGAAGGGAGTTTTATCTCCACAAAACAAGTAAAATTTTAGAAAACGCGTTTAGTTAGAGAAACATGTGTTTGTGTTTTCTATTTTGCAAAACTAGAAAACATGTTCAAGTAGTGTTGTTTTCTATCTCCATTCTCTATTCACCTATATAATATTATAAAAATATCTTCAAAACACAAAAACAAATATTATAAACTAACAAACTAAATTATAAAATAACTAAAAAAATCTAATACGAGAAAATAAAGAATTAAAAAAGTAAAATATAAAATCAAATAACATGAAAAAATCTTCAATCGACAATTATACGTTTTCGTCCGTTTTATTACGTTTTCGTCTGTTTTTTTACGTTTTCGTCCGATTTTTTACGTTTTCGTCCGATTCTTTATGTTTTCGTCTGTTTTTTTACGTTTTTGTCCAATTTATTATGTTTTCGTCTGTTTTTTTACGTTTCCGTACGTTTTATTACGTTTTCGTCTGTTTTTTTACGTTTTCGTCCGATTGTTTACATTTTCGTCCGATTCTTTACTTTTTCGTCCGATTTTTTACGTTTTCTTCCGATTCTTTACGTTTTCGTCTGTTTTTTTTACGTTTTTGTCAGAATTTTTACGTTTTCGTCCGATTCTTTAAGTTTTTGTCCAAATTTTTACGTTTTCGTCCGATTCTTTACCTTTTCGTTCGATTCTTTATGTTTTCGTCCGATTCTTTACGTTTTCGTCCAATTCTTTATGTTTTCGTCCGATACTTTACGTTTTCGTCTATTTTTTTTACGTTTTGGTCTGAATTTTTACGTTTTCATATGTCTTTTTACGATTTCGTCCTTTTTTACGTTTTCGCCAGTTTTTTAACGTTTTCATCAATATTTTTACGTTTTCGTCTGTTTTTTACATTTTCATTTGTATTTTTACGTTTTCGTCCACTTTTTACGTTTTCACCCGTTTTATTATGTTTTCGTCATCTCTTTTATGTTTTCTTACGTTTTCGTCCATTTTTTTTACGTTTTCGTACATTTTTTTTTACGTTTTCTAAATTATAGTGTTTTCATCCATTTTTTTACATTATCGTCAATTTTTTACGTTTTCGTCTGTCTTTTTTACGTTTTTGTTCACTTTTTTACGTTTTCTTCTGTTTTTTACGTTTTCGTCAGTTTTTTACGTTTTCGTCTGACGAAACCTAAAAAAATATAAAAAAAGGCAGAAAACGGAAGACAACGTAAGGAAATAGACTAAACCGTAAAAAAATGAACGAAAACATAAAGAAAATACGAAAACGTAAAAATTCAGACGAAAACGTAAGAAAAGGGACAAAAACGTAAAGAATCAGACAAAAACGTAAAGAATCGGACGAAAATGTAAAGAATCAGACAAAAACATAAAAATTCAGACGAAAACGTAAAAAAACAAATGAAAATGTAAAGAATCGGACAAAAACGTAAAAAATCAGATGAAAAAGTAAAAATTCAGACGAAAACGTAAAAAAAACAGACGAAAATGTAAAGAATCGGACGAAAACGTTAAAATTCAGACGAAAAAGTAAAAAAACAGACAAAAAAGTAAAAATTCAGACGAAAACGTAAAGAATCGGACGAAAACGTAAAGAATCGGACGAGAACGTAAAAAATCAGACGAAAACGTAACAAATCGGTCGAAAACGTAAAAAATGGACGAAAACGTAAAGAATCGGACGAAAACGTAAAGAATCGGACGAAAACATAAAGAATCGGACGAAAACGAAAAGAATCGGACGTAAACTTAAAAAATCGGACGAAAACGTAAAAAGTCGGACGAAAACGTAAAGAATCGGACGAAAACGTAAAGAATCGGACGAAAACGTAAAAAATCTGACAAAAACGTAAAGAATCGGACGAAAACGTTAAAATTCTGACGAAAAAGTAAAAAAAAAAGACAAAAAAGTAAAAAAAACAGACGAAAACGTAAAGAATCGGACGAGAACGTAAAAAATCAGACGAAAACGTAAAAAATCGGTCAAAAACGTAAAAAATGGACGAAAACGTAAAGAATCGGACGAAAACGTAAAGAATCGGACGAAAACATAAAGAATCGGACGAAAACGAAAAGAATCGGACGTAAACTTAAAAAATCGGACGAAAACGTAAAAAATCGGACGAAAACGTAAAGAATCGGACGAAAACGTAAAGAATCGGACGAAAACGTAAAAATTCAGACAAAAACGTAAAAAAAAACAGATGAAAACGTAAAAAATCGGACGAAAACGTAAAAAATCAGACGAAAACGTAAAAAATCGGACGAAAACGTAAAGAATCGGACGAAAACGTAAAAAAAACAGACGAAAGCGTAAAGAATCTAACAAAAACGTAAAAAGTCGGACGAAAACGTAAAGAATCGGACGAAAACGTAAAGAATCGTCCAAAAACGTAAAGAATCGGACGAAAACGTAAAAAAAACAGACGAAAACGTAAAGAATCGGACGAAAACGTAAAAAATCGGACCAAAACGTAAAGAATCGGACGAAAACGTAAAAAAACGGCTGGATCGACGCCGGCGAGGGTGGTGATGCTGGTGTGGGCTAAGGGAGTGTGGTGTTTGGCATTAGGGTATAGCTGGAGTGTCTGATTATATTATTTTAAGGGAAATAGAGTAGAAATAGGAAATAGGAAATAAGGAAAACAAAAAAAAATTGTTTTCTTGTTTTCTTTGTTAGGGATGGAAATAGAAATTTGTGTTTTGGAAAACATTTTGTTGGAAAACGCTAATTTGAACGTGATCTCTGTTTTCCTTGTTTTCTACAAAACATTTTGTGGAAAACAAGGGTGTTTTCCTCCAACTAAACGCACCCTTATTTTGTGTCTGATTATATTATTTTGTGGAAAATAAGTATCTTTAAGGCTGAAAGGAGTGAGGCTTCTTGGGAGGCGATTAGGCCTTGGAACGCCCCAAGATCGCCCCAAACACCGCCCCCCCTAGGCTACCTCTCTTAGTGGCGACCCAAATGTATCGCCTGCTACTTCCTGCTATTTATGTCCTTGTGTGTACTTTTTTCTTTCTCACTCCTACATGTCACTCACTCACACTCTCCTCATGTCCCAACAAACACAACCCCCAATATTCTTCATCAGTTTCCTTGTATATATATGTATATGGATCGCCTGCTACACCACTCCCCTTTTTTTTAGGCTACCCAACATGCTGACTCAGCGCCACGTGTCGCGAGTCGCCCCTTAGTTGGGTAGCCCCATTCCCTTCAGTCTTTAAGCTCCTTGTTGCAAACAACATTAACTGGTTACTCGAACCTCCTTAACGGAAGGTTTTTCTCGATTTGAGTTTGTGGTGGTGGACTACACTCAAGTGAATAAGTCAGTTGCTAGTTGGGTTTTAAATGTTTAAAAAAATATATAAAAAAAAAAAAAAAAAAAAAAAAAAAAAAAAAAAAAAAAAAAAAAAAAAAAACAAACAAACAAACTATGGTTACCCGAATAATAAAAAAGATTTTACTTTAAAAACACAAGTTTCACTACAACAAGAAGAACGGCAAAGCCGAGCAACAAGAAAGTAAAATGGAGAAAGATCTTTGTGCAGGTAACCCGGCGGAGCCGAGCCCTTTTCGACTCTAATTACGACAACAAAAAGTGAGAAGAAGAAAGGTATAAACATCATTTGTGTTCTTCTAATTTGAAGTAACTTACTTGATATTTGTACCAAGGTTGATGACTATGATGTAACCGACATGGAATTTATATGCAAAATGGAATACCTATATGTTGACGCATATATCCGAATGGACTGGATCTCTCGGTTTGTCGGACGGAACAAGGACCTCCGGAAGAATCCGGACGGGCCTAAGACCGTCCGGCATATACAGGTTTAAAGCATGGGACAAGTGGCATCTCCTCTTGTACAGATGGCAGCTGCAGACACCGCCGCCACCGCCCCTGGATTTACGGGATATTGTCGAGGACATGTCTCCTGAAATTCCGGCGCCGCCAGTACAGGTATCGAGGCTGAGTACTATAAATACTCAGCTCACTTACTACTCTTGACTAGTGTGTTTTTACCCGCATTTACTTCTCACTATAATTGATAGTCCTTTCGGAATACCAAATACTTACTCTCACACCGGAGGTGGGTCCTGGGATAACACCCGGGGCGAGCCTAACGTGTGCTGTTGTGTGCAGATACCCGGAGGACCTCCAATAACCGAAGGGATCAACATCCAGGCCTCCCGGAAGAACCCTAGCTGAGTTCAACCGGAAGGCCCTCTTTATTTGTCCGAAGTGATTGCAAGAAATTACTTCAACAAATTGGCGCCATCCGTGGGACCAACTGCTCGATCTACCTACAGTTCGATATGGCTGGTCCTGCATCCCAAAAAAGGAAAACCATGGAAGCCGAGGAGGAATGGATGAATGTTCCGATCGGTTTTCCACCCATCCTTCCGGGAGATGTGTCGGACGGACCGTTAATAGTTGAGGCCGAGGTGGAAGGCTACACAATCAGAAGGGTCTATGTAGACCAAGGCGCTTCGGTCGAGGTGATGTATGAACACTGTTTCGAGCATCTATGCCCTTCCATTAAGGCCAAGCTGAAAGAAACCGGTACACCGTTAATAGGATTCGCGGGAGAATCCATAAAGCCGTTGGGGAAGATTGAATTGGAAGTCTGTTTCGGAAGCCAAGGCTTGTCTCGCCGAACGATGATGAAGTTCGCCGTGATAAGGTCCCCTTCTCCGTACAACATCATTCTAGGGCGCTCAGGTTTAAAGAAATTACGGGCCATCCCATCAACTATCCACTCAATGGTGAAGTTCCCCACGCCTAAAGGCATAGCGACCCTTACTACCCGGTCCGTAATTGTCTCAGAATGTCGCAAGCTAGAAGAGAAGCAGATGGCAAAGAAGGAAGTCAAAGAAGAACCCCGTGAAGCCGGACCGACGGAGGCGGTGGTTGGAAAAACGGAAGAAGTTATGGTACATCCGGCTTATCCGGATCAACTAGTCACGATAGGGGGAAACTTCTCCTCGGAATGCCGAAGACAATTAATCACGCTACTCAAAAACAACCGGGATGTGTTTGCTTGGGAACCATCCGATATGACGGGAGTTCCCTGTCGGATCATTGAACACAAGCTAAATGTGAATGTTCAGGACCGCCCAGTGGCACAAAAGAAAAGAACCTACTCCGCCGAAAAGAATCAAGCCATAGCCAAGGAGGTGGAAGAATGGGTGAAGGCCGGAATAGTTCGGCCGGTACAGTACCCCACGTGGATCTCAAACCCGGTGTTGGTAAAGAAGTCCGACGGTAGTTGGCGAATGTGCATTGACTTCAAAAACCTCAACTCGTCTTGCCGAAAGGATTATTACCCGCTACCTGATATTGATTGGAAAATAGAATCGGTTATGGGATTCAAGTACAAGTGCTTTTTGGATGCTTACAAGGGATACCACCAAGTACAGATAGCCAAGGAGGACGAGGAAAAAACAGCTTTCTATACCGAACACGGGACATACTGTTATACCAAAATGCCGTTCGGTTTAAAAAACGCTGGGGCCACGTACCAGTGTTTAGTAGATTCGGCCTTTCGGTCACAGATAGGGAGAAATCTCGAGGCATATGTGGACGACATGGTCATAAAGAGCAAAACCGAAAAGGAGTTACTTGCCGATGTAGCGGAGACATTCGACAACCTCCGAAGGATTAACATGAAGCTAAACCCCAAGAAATGCTCTTTCGGGGTAGAGGAAGGAACGTTTCTTGGATATATGGTAACGTCCGAAGGAATAAGGGCAAATCCGAAGAAGACAAGGGCTATCGTGGACATGCAGTCCCCGAAGTCGCTCAAGAAAATGCAAAGCTTAAGTGGTAAGCTAGCAGCTCTGAACCGTTTCCTATCTAGGTCGGCAGAAAAAGCGCTCCCTTTCTTTGAGACGTTGAGGAACATCGAGAAAGAAAACCAGGACGAGTATCGATGGACGGGTCAAGCAAAGGCAGCCTTCCAAGAGATGAAGAAGATGATTCTTGAGTTGCCTTATCTGGCAACACCAAGGCCGAAGGAAGACCTATATGTATATCTCTCGGCATCGAAAGGGGCAACGAGCGGGATATTGTTGGTAGAAAGAGAAGGGAAGCAGATCCCAATACATTATGTTAGCCAAACATTACACGAGGCCGAACAGAACTATGCCCCCATTGAGAAGTTAGCTCTAGCCCTACTACACATGGCCAGAAGGCTACGAAGATACTTCGAAGCCCATCCAATAAAAGTCATCACCAACCAACCTATCAAGCAAATATTAAACAAGGCAGAAGCATCCGGGAGGATGGCCAAGTACACCGTGGAGTTAGGAGCCTACAATATCACTTACGTACCTCGGAGCGCCATTAAGGGACAAGTCCTCGCGGACTTCATAACGGAAATATCCGTGGAAGCATTGAGCCAAAGCATAAAAGAGGTGGGCAAGGAGATATGCAACATCTCCAACCAGGAACCATGGATACTGTATACCGATGGAGCCTCCAGCAAATCACGCGCCGGAGCAGGCCTGGTACTGATTAGCCCGGATCAAACGGAATACACCTACGCCATCCGACTGAACTTCAAAAGCACCAACAACGAAGCAGAATACGAAGCTTTGCTAGCAGGGTTAAGAGTCGCTCGGAAAATGGAAATTCGAATGTTGGAAGTTAGAGTGGATTCCAATTTGGTAGCAAGTCAGATCAATGGGGAATTCGTAGCAACCAGGGATAACATGATAAAGTATTTAGCCAAAGCCAAGGAATACGTTGCATACTTTGATCAATTTAAAATCCGAAGCATCCCAAGGGCGCAGAACCAAAAAGCTGATATACTCAGCAAATTGGCGTCCATGGCTTTCGACCATCTGACAAAGAAAACCATGGTGGAAGTTTTAGAGAGACCATCAACGGAGGAGGAGATAGTCAACGCAATTGTGGAAGAAGAGGGGGAAAACTGGATGACCCCGATCATTCGGTGCAAGCAAGAGGGCATCTGGCCGGAAGACCAAAACGAAGCTCGATCTCTTCGGATGAAAATAAACCAGTATACCATGGTAGACGATGTGCTTTTCAAAAAGTCCTATTTGGGCCCGATGCTAAGATGCGTTGGACCGCTTCAAGCCAATTATGTTATCCGGGAGGTGCATGAAGGAGCATGCGGAATGCACTCCGGGCCGCGATCCGTGGTGGCAAAGCTAATGCGGCAAGGGTATTACTGGCCCACCATGCACAGAGATACTAGGGAAGTGATTCGAAAATGTGATTCTTGTCAAATACACGCGCCCGTTTCGAGGCTCCCCAAAACCGTTTTAACTTCAATAATGGCCCCTTGGCCCTTCTACCAATGGGGGATGGACGTTTTGGGTCCCCTGCCAGAGGCCCCAGGAAAAATCAAATTTTTCATTGTGGCCATTGACTACTTCACCAAGTGGATAGAGGCCAAGCCGCTGGTCTGCACGACCGGGAAGGAAGTAAAGAAGTTCGTTTGGGAAAACATAGTATGCAGATTCGGTCTGCCCGGATCAAACGGAATACACCTACGCCATCCGACTGAACTTCAAAAGCACCAACAACGAAGCAGAATACGAAGCTTTGCTAGCAGGGTTAAGAGTCGCTCGGAAAATGGAAATTCGAATGTTGGAAGTTAGAGTGGATTCCAATTTGGTAGCAAGTCAGATCAATGGGGAATTCGTAGCAACCAGGGATAACATGATAAAGTATTTAGCCAAAGCCAAGGAATACGTTGCATACTTTGATCAATTTAAAATCCGAAGCATCCCAAGGGCGCAGAACAAAAAAGCTGATATACTCAGCAAATTGGCGTCCATGGCTTTCGACCATCAGACAAAGAAAACCATGGTGGAAGTTTTAGAGAGACCATCAACGGAGGAGGAGATAGTCAACGCAATTGTGGAAGAAGAGGGGGAAAACTGGATGACCCCGATCATTCGGTGCAAGCAAGAGGGCATCTGGCCGGAAGACCAAAACGAAGCTCGATCTCTTCGGATGAAAATAAACCAGTATACCATGGTAGACGATGTGCTTTTCAAAAAGTCCTATTTGGGCCCGATGCTAAGATGCGTTGGACCGCTTCAAGCCAATTATGTTATCCGGGAGGTGCATGAAGGAGCATGCGGAATGCACTCCGGGCCGCGATCCGTGGTGGCAAAGCTAATGCGGCAAGGGTATTACTGGCCCACCATGCACAGAGATACTAGGGAAGTGATTCGGAAATGTGATTCTTGTCAAATACACGCGCCCGTTCCGAGGCTCCCCAAAACCGTTTTAACTTCAATAATGGCCCCTTGGCCCTTCTACCAATGGGGGATGGACGTTTTGGGTCCCCTGCCAGAGGCCCCAGGAAAAATCAAATTTGTCATTGTGGCCATTGACTACTTCACCAAGTGGATAGAGGCCAAGCCGCTGGTCCGCACGACTGGGAAGGAAGTAAAGAAGTTCGTTTGGGAAAACATAGTATGCAGATTCGGTCTGCCCAAAGTGATCGTGACGGACAATGGAAGCAATTTCATCCATGACCCTTTCAAAAGTTGGTGCGAACGACTGAACATAACTCAGGTAAACACGGCTGTGGCACACGCTCAGGCCAACGGATTGGTGGAATGAGCGAACAAAAGTTTGATGAAAGGTTTCAAGTCGAGGCTCGGCAGGGAAAGAGCTGGATGGGTGGATGAGCTGCCGAACGTCCTATGGGCACACCGCACATCACTAAAGACAAGCAACGGGGAAACACCATTCAGTCTTACTTATGGTAGCGAAGCGGTCATACCGGCGGAGATAGGGATGCCAACTTTTCGGACTATGAAGGTCAATGAAAAAGAAAATGACGAGGAGATCTTCCTGAATCTCGACCTCTTACAGGAACTGAGGGAAATGGCTGCCATACGAGAGGCGAAGTACAAAAAGAAGATTGAACAATATTACAACCGAAGGGTCCATCTCGAATCGTTCAAGGTAAGTACGAAAGTATATATACGCGTGAAATAAAAGATTTTTTGCTATGAACACCTAATTATTCCATTCCAGCTATAACTTGTTTTACTCTAACTAATGTGTGAAACGAAAAATCATTAACTGTGAAAGGTAGGTGATTTTGTATACCGAAGGAATGAGGCTAGCAGGGTGGAGAATCAAGGAAAGTTAGGGCCAAATTGGGAAGGGCCTTACCGAGTCGTGGAGGCATACCAGACTGGATCCTATAAATTGGAAACGATGGAAGAAAAGGAGGTGCCCCGAACTTGGCACGCTGTTAACCTTAGAAAATGCTTTTTGTAAACGACTAAATATGTCTAATGTAAGCTTCCGAAAGGGGCTATTTGACTGATTTTAATGACAATCGCAGTTATTTTGGTTGTGGGGAAGCTTTTGTGTTACGTTTTGGACTTTTACATTATTCATTGTTTCTGAACATAATTAGAAAATGGCCCCCCCGAGAGGTTCACGCCCTCCGGGGAGTGTGTGGTCAATGTTCAAAGATGGTTGATACCCAGGAAAGGGGTTGCCATAATCCTGGCAGAAAGGCTGAACCATCTGTAATATTTCGAACATAAGTGGAAAGTGGTCCCTCCGAGAGGTTCGTGCCCTCCGGAGATCAGTGATCAATGTTTCTTGTTTCTGATCATAATTAGAAAATGCCCCCCCCCCCCCCGAGAGGTTCACGCCCTCCGTGGAGTGTGTGGTTAATGTTCAAAGATGGTTGATACCCAGGAAAGGGGTTGCCATAATCCTGGCGAAAAGGCTGAACCATCTGTAATATTTCGAACATAAGTAAAAAGTGGTCCCTCCGAGAGGTTCGTGCCCTCTGGAGATCAGTGGTCAATGTTCCTTGTTTCTGAACATAATTAGAAAATGGCCCCCCCGAGAGGTTCACGCCCTCCGGTGAGTGTGTGGTCAATGTTCAAAGATGGTTGATACCCAGGAAAGGGGTTGCCATAATCCTGGCGGAAAGGATGAACCATCTGTATAATTTTGGACACAAGAGAAAAGTGACCCCTCCGAGAGGTTCGTGCCCTCCGGAGATTTTGTGGTCAGTGTTCGGGAAGGAAAGGGTCATGCGACCAAAAGAAAAGGCAAGTCAGCAAAGAACACGTGAAATAATACGAACGAAATATGCATAAAATATCAACAGCTTACAATGAATCAAGCGGCATTACATCATTTTCAAACAGACAAAAAGCGCTAACAGTTGCGCAACCGATTGATCATTACATTTGCTCAAAAAGAAGAAAAAAAATATTAACGGTTCATAAAGCAATCTAACGGTCTAGAGGCCTTGCAGTCAAAAGTTTCCAGGTCAAGACGAAGGGCTGCCGGAGGAATCATTGGGAGCAGGGTCAGGAAACAGATCCATTATCTCCGGAAGAGACCTATCCGCAGCATCACTAACTTTCAGTACATACGGATATTCCACAGAGAAGAGACCATCATACAAAGGGTCAAGTTTTGCCTCAGCTTCCAGATCCAAATCATCCACCCCGGCCGCAATCTCGGCCACTTCCTCCGGTTTGCGATCCACGGAGATAGCTTCTAAGAACCCAGACTGAGAGGACAAGCTGAAAGGCTCGGCCAAGCGTTGTTTATATTCGTGGCTATTCAGAAGCCGACGAACCATTTCCGGAAGGAATTCTTTTACAAGTTTGTGACGCTCGACTTCCGTCTGGCATAGCTTGACGGCTATGTCCATCCTTTCTTTGTACAGTTCGGTGCTGGTCTCTTTCTCGGCAGCAAGCTTACCTTTAACGTCCTCCAACTCGACCTCCAAAGCTCTGACCCGTTCGGAGGAGGCTTTCCTCCCTTCGTCCCTTACCTTTTCCAACTGGGAAAGCTGATTTTTTAAGTCCGACTCCCTTACCATACAGCCCGCGTGCTCGTGTTTTAGCTGCCGAAGCTCCTCCGCCTTTTGAGCTGCGCTTTCACATTCCGCATGAGCACTGCGTAGCTGTTGATATTCTTTAAGGAGGACCTCATGCCGGCCCAAAATTTCCGCTTGAGCCGTCGCCCCTCGACCTAATAACACCCAGCCCCTTCGGATAGCCGCCGAATCACCCAAACTTTGAAAATGAATTTCTTCGCGAGGGGTGGGTAGGTTAGAAATCAGATCCTTGCAGACGGTCGAGGTGTTCAAGCGGTCTCCCCTCTTGACTAACTACTCCGGAACGAACAGCGCTGCCGGATCACCTTCAGCCATGGCTTTAATTTTACCGCGACCAGAAGCGGCCACGGGAGCACCCCCTAAAAGAAACAAGGCGTTATAATCAAAGAAATGAAAAGAAATGAATAACACAAGATAAATAGTTGGACAGCTTACCGGCGTGGGAACTCCTTTCGGTAAAACCTGCCCCCTCCGGACGGATCCCAACATCTTCCGGTCGAAGAGAACGGATGGGGGAAGGGTTTGGGATGACCTCAACATCTGGCGAATCAGACTCTGGATCCACCACGGGAGTCCTCGCCGTCCTCCTTCTCTTGACCACTCGGGTCGCTCCACCGCTCCCCTCACCGTGTTCAGCACGCCTTTCGGCCTGCAAAGCTCGCCGGGTGGCGGCTTGCCTTTGTTTTCTAAGCTTTGCCGCAACAACCCGACTGTTGGCCCTCTCAACCTCCTCTTCCTCTACCGTCAGTTCGGGTATATCGGCATTCGACGCAGCCGAGAGAGTCACGAACAGCTCATGACGCTCCCCCTCACCATACTCATCACCTTTCACCATGGAAGTGTCCTGGCGGGCAGCAGGGTTGATCAAGTACTCGGACATTGGCACGACTACAAAAAGAGAAAGTGAAACGATTAAATACAAGTATATATGGCACGAATCGGCTAAAAGGAAAGGGTAGAAAGGCGTACCTCTGCCCTCGGCGTCCTCAAGAACGGCTCGGAAGCCTGAATGCTCCCAATGAGAAGTTAACCCTACAGCGTGAAGAAAGCCCTTCGGAATCGGAATGAGATCGATTATATTGGCGGCTAGCTTCTCGGCATCCGCAATGGTAAACTCACCGTCCGGATAGGGATCCGAAATGTCAGAGTCGTGATGCCTCCAAGGCATGGCGAAAGGGATCGCCCGCCTGTCTATCAGAAAAAAATCATTTTTCCAGCCCTTCAACCCGGTTAGAATCTCTCGGAAACAAACCCACTTCCCCTTCCCGCCTCGCTTCTCGAAGGAAAACCAGTGGCCCTGCTTGCTCAACTTATAGAAAGCCCGGAAGAGCGGAGTGGTGGGAACAACGTCCAAACTCCGATAATACACCTCGAAGAGTGTAACACGATGTACTCCCAACGGAACCATTTGAGAGATGTGCACCTTAAAATACCTGATGACGCCCAGCAAAAAAGTAGAGAAGGGCACGTTAAGACCTCCCTCGTAAAAGTACTCCAGGTACAGGCCGATGACATCTCTCGGCAGCTGGTCTATCGTCATGTCCGGCGGGGGTAGTCTGGGGTGCAGTTCCTCCGGTATGCCTGCGTCCTTCCTCACCATAAACAAATCTTCCTCACTCATTTGGGAGGTATACTTTTTAACGTCGAACTTAGGAAGATACCCTTCGACCTCTTGGGTGTCTTCTTCATAAACCGAAGAGGGAGAATTGGACATGATTAACCGGATGGCAAATGAAATCGTTCGGATATAATTAAGAGTGAGTCTCTTAGAAGATTTGTCAGAGCAAGAAAGTTACAAGTGGTAAAAAAAAGAAGAAATACCGCAGAAATGACGCTATTTATAGGCGAAAAAGGAAAAATGAAACGACGTGCGTTGTCAGTGGGTGAGGTGGCACCCTCTCACTCATACGATATACGCATGCGCACGTGTCGACGTTTCAGAGCCCCAGTAAAAATGGCGGCGATCCTTAAAAAGAGGTAATAATGTTTTTTGGCAGTTTGTGCATGGGTCAACTCTCTGAATACCGAACGACCCAGTCCTTTCGGAACTAGTGAAATTAGACTTCAAGGATTCTCAAAGTATCACAACATCGGCAAAACCGATATTATGATACTGGGGGGACATGTTGACGCATATATCCGAATGGACTGGATCTCTCGGTTGGCCGGACGGAACAAGGACCTCCGGAGGAATCCGGACGGGCCTGAGACCGTCCGGCATATACAGGTTTAAAGCATGGGACAAGTGGCATCTCCTCTTGTACAGATGGCAGCTGCAGACACCGCCGCCGCCGCCCCTGGATTTACGGGATATTGTCTGGGACATGTCTCCTGAAAATCCGGCGCCGCCAGTACAGGTATCGAGGCTGAGTACTATAAATACTCAGCTCACTTACTACTCTTGACTAGTGTGTTTTTACCCGCATTTACTTCTCACTATAATTGATAGTCCTTTCGGAATACCAAATACTTACTCTCACACCGGAGGTGGGTCCTGGAATAACACCCGGAGCGAGCCTAACATGTGCTGTTGTGTGCAGATACCCGGAGGACCTCCAATAACCGAAGGGATCAACATCCAGGCCTCCTGGAAGAACCCTAGCTGAGTTCAACCGGAAGACCCTCTTTATTTGTCCAAAGTGATTGCAATAAATTACTTCAACACTATACATACAGCTTCATTTATCCTCACTTAAATGGGTATGAATGTATGATCGAATCTCTGCATCAGCAAATGGTGTGTTAATAGTCCATTTTGGAACATATATACTCGAAATTTATAAAACACAGTTTGTGAAAGGTCATGTCACAATCGATATGATCTATAAAACATTAAAACATTTACTTGTTCACGTAATTATTGAAAACCATTGGAATTAATCTAAAACGATACAATGCTTTAGACGAAGGGTACCACCTCTGTAAAGCAATTACATTGCATTTTAATGGTTCCTAAATGAATCTTAAACAAGGCATGAGATTCTAATACCTAAATACCACAAACTTTCATACACCTACAAACATTTTTATTTATTTTTCCGCAATTTTCGTAAAAATTGAACATGCCTTCTGAAATGATCTCAAATATGGGTAGTGCTTCTGAAAGATCCAAGGGCTTTGACTGCACCGGCTCTCAAGATGAATTGGTGGTAGAATGCCGCGATGGCAGCTCCAATGAAGGGTCCGACCCAAAATATCCACTGCAAAACCAATTTACAAAACAATAAGTTAGGATCATACATAAAACGACTCATTTTCAAAAGGTAAATATGTCTAAAGCTTCACTTGATCATCCCAAGCCTTCTCCTTGTTGTAAATAACCGCGGCTCCAAAGCTCCTAGCAGGATTGATTCCGGTTCCAGTGATGGGAATGGTGGCTAGGTGAACCATGAACACAGCAAACCCGATTGGTAGTGGTGCCAACACCTATATCGCAGAATATAATAAATCGTTAGTCCTTTTTACCCAAAAAAAAATAATAATCATTAGTCCAAGTTGACTAACACAATTGTGAATTTAATACTTGATACTTATAAGAAGACTATGTAAGTATGCTTTAATTTTTCGTTATATGCTTATAAACGTATAAGTAATAAACCGTTTTTTGGTTCAAATGTTAAAGATTGTAAATTTGAAGCAGGGAATAATAGGCATACGGGGACATGGGAGTCTCTAGCACTCCTCTTGGGATCAGTAGCCGAGAAGACGGTGTAGACAAGAACAAAAGTACCAATAATCTCAGCACCCAACCCGGTGCCTTTGTTGTAGCCATCGGCTAGCTCATTGGCACCACCACCATAGGTGTTATAGTAAGTCTTATGAAAAGACTTGACTAAGCCAACTCCACAAATGGCTCCTAAGCACTGAGCCACCATATACATGATGGCTCGGGGCAATGACACTTTTCGAGCCAGAAATAGACCAAACGTCACGGCTGGGTTAATGTGGCCACCTGCACATTCATATAGATATTCATTACTGACTTGCTGTCCTTTTAAATTATGTACCGTTGGATTCCTTACAAGATTGCAATAATTGATTAATTGTGACCACACATGATAAGGCACATCTCTAAAATTAGTTTAAGGTAATTAATAATGAATTATCAAAAAATATCAATAATTAGTAGTGTATTATTAGATCAATAATATTCACATCTATTTCGTACAGATTAATTCCAAGTTGTACTATAAACTACGAGTGATAGTTACTTGCATAATATAAATGAAACAAAAGCACATGAAAGTAAACAATTCCCACACGCATATTCTAGTTGTAAGTGGTAAATAAAACCGTAAATAATAAGAATCGTTCCATCTTAGATACTTTAAATGTTCTGATACGTTAAAACTACAATTTAGTGGAGTCCGAAACAAATCTAAAATAATTAACAAAACTTTACTTAGGTATCCATCAGTTTTAAAAAAAACAACTTATAACAAATTAACAAACTTGTTCAAACTAACTTTTAAACTATCAATTTAACTACTAAAATATACCTACATTTCCATACAGAAAATAAAATAAAGAAATAAATTTGGTTGAATAATTTACACTTCTTAATTCGTAATACTCCAATTCATTACAATTTTCTTTTCTTAAAACTACCAATTTTTTTTTTTTCAAGTTTCAAGACAACACTTACTTAAAAGTCACTCGAAAACATGTCAAATACTGTATATAAAGTTATAAAAAACTTATTGAGATGACAAAAAATACAAGTAATTTTATGTCTAAACCGGCGTATATTGTTTTATTGAGTTGTAAGGAAGTAGATCTATTTTGTTAACAAGAAAATGATATTACGCATGTTCAGACATAAAACTAGTAATAACTAATAAGCCCAAAATACAACCAAAAAAGAAAAAAACAGTGTAGAAAACATACCAGAAATACCAGCAGTGCAGTAAACAAGAACAAAAATCATGCCACCAAAAGCCCAAGCAATACCCAAAATACCAACACCACCACAAGCATCAGTTCCATTAGCAATCTGACTCTTGTAACCAATAACTGTCAAAACAGTTATATAAAGAAACAAAAGTGTTGCTATGAACTCAGCTATCACTGCTCTATAAAATGACCATTTTGTCAGCTCTTTGCTGTCAAAGAACTTTGCAGGTGGTGGGTCGTGGTAGTCTTTTCCTGTGAATGAACCTTGCTCTTGCTCTGGCATGTCTTTAGTCATTATGTGTGTGTTTCTAATTTAAGGGTGGGAAGGTGGTGTATATAAAGGGAAGTGACATGTGGGGGGTCAAGTGTAATTATATGATAGCGCTGTTTCGCGGACGAAATGAAATTTTGTTTTGTAGTATTAATTTTCGCAAAGTTTCTATTTTTCAAAATGCGGCCGATTTAGAGAAATTATTTCTAAGGGTAGACGGTGTGGAAGGCAAAGCAAGGCAAGGCAAAGTTTGCCATGGGAAATATCCCACCCCTTCATCCACGGCAAGGCAAGGCAAGTCATTATTTGCCGTGTGATGCCGTTGAAGATAGAGCAGTTGTGGCTGTGGGCCCCTCCAAAAAAATAGCCGTTTCAAGTAGCCCCGTACCTTTGCCTTCAACTAGCCCCATACCTTCATCAAAGGCAAAGTTTGCCTCCAAGTTTAGTGGTGCTAGGTGGCATGCTACTACTGGTGGGTTGCAAGGCAAAGTTTGCCTTTGCTTCTTCCACACCGTCCACCCTAATACTATCGACAGGAGGGAGTGGTAGCAACTCATTCATCACCATCTCAGCGTCAACTCTGTTTTCTCTCTCCTCTTATTTTCACTCACCATACAAGAGTAGTGATGATACCCACTCACTTTTATAAAAATATACTCCACTAAATATCCCACACACACCTACAATATAAATAAAAAACAAATATTTTTTCAATTTGGGCCCACAAAATTGTGTTTATCTGCTTGGTGAGTTACTCACCATATGACCATTTTTTTTCCACTCACGAGTGACTTTGACATGGGGAGTGGTACTTACTACGTGAGTCACTCACTCACTCTCAAAAACTACTCCACTCCCGGATGCGTTTGATATGCGATCATGAATCATAATAGATATGGGTTTAGATATAAGGTAGGCTTCACAAGTATGAAAGATTCATGACTTGTCTTTGTGAGTGGTTTGTGGTATAGAATATGGCTTACACTATACAAACCCCCCCCATGATGTCAAATCAGGGGGGTTAGTCAAAGATTCTCTTTTTTCTCCTTTTTGTTTTTAGTTTTTTTGTCAGTTTTTGTTCCGTATTTCTGATAGTTTTAAGCGTTTGACTTATTAAACTTTATATTTTCTGTTCCGCACTTTTAGGTTTATAGTTTTTTGATATAAACAAAATTATAAAAATAAAATAAAAAAAATAAAAAAATAATAAAAAAAGGCAAAAAAATAAGGGGGGTCGGTGGTCTTTTTTGAGGGGTGGGGATAGGCTATGCCATAGAATATATATTTATCTATCATTGCATTTTTTAATATCAATATTTATCAAATAAAAACCATTATTTGGAATGAAACTCATTCCATGATAGCTATACTCGCATATCAAAAATGCCCTAAACTCAAGGTTTATCAAATACAATCTCTTCAAAATGTAATGGTACCTATTTGTTCATTTGTTTTCCTTATATTACGGTTTGAAAAGAATTGTGTACCAGGAGCGGAGCTAGAAAAAAATTTGAGATGGAACAAAAAAATATTTACATCAAGCTAGAAAAGAGAGGTCTAGTGGTAGATGCTTAAGCAATTAAGCGTGCTCAAGTGAGAGTAGTACCGGGTTGGGTGACCGACCGGGAAGTCCTCATTTATGGACCATAAGCTCTAATGATATCAACCAGCTGCCTTAGAAGCCTGGGCCTAGCCATGTGATGTCTTGACCAAACAAAGGACGCGAGTTCGAATCCGATCCGCAGCATGGTTGGGTATTGGGTGGAGGTATTTCACAGGCATCAAACCTTTGCTGGGTAGGGTTGATGGGTACCATTATGGTACATAGGGTTGAGGTGTCCCTGCCAATCTACACTTCTTGACCAAACATATATGAAAACTATATTAGACCTTAAACACCTTATTTGAGTTTATTTTGTGGGTAGTAGACTTATTGTAGCATATCATTTTTATAATACGAAATTATATGAAATGAAAAGAAATAAATTTGTTACAGAACTTCCATCCATGAAACAATTACACTAATAAATTTGTTACTGAACTTCCATGGAACAATTACACTCTTTTTAGTGTCATTTTTCCTATTTACTACAGTACCACTCTAAGATGATACATTTGCTTCATTTCAACTTCATCTTCACCATTTCTTCTTTCGTTACTTCATTCTCATCTTCTCCATTTCAAGTTTTGCAACAAGTAAAATGTGCTCATTCTAATACCTTCTAAAACTGATATAGATTGTCTTTTCATTAAAGGCAAACATTTTTTTTGGGGCAAATGACGAAAAACTTTCTAGAAATTTTACTGCAAATTTTTTGGGACGAGCCCCCTGCCCACTCCCTACCTCCGCCTCTTTTGTGCACCCGATCTTTTATTATTCTGGTTCCGTCGACGTGTAATTGAAATTTATTTTTTTTGATGGTGATATACTTACGTCATTCACCCTACCACCTTCTCATGTTTTCTTGTTTTTTTATTGTCGGGTTTCTTTTGTTGTGCTGTTCTATTCTCTTACTCCCTCCGTCTCAAAATTATTGTCCATATTTACTTTTTAGGATGTCTCAAAATAATTGTTTATTTTACATTTTTAGTAATAAAAAGGGAATTTAGTGAGGGAATATTCTATTTTTGTGGTTAAAAATTGTAATGCCCTACTTTTATTAAATTTTGAGTTTTTTTGTCTCATGACAATAATTTTGAGACGGGGTGAGTATTAAGGTTTGTTCGTCTACAAGTTATGATGAATTATTCAGTTTGATGATGATGACAAGGTTTGTCGTGAGTTGAGTTATGGTGAGTTTTGTTAAGGTTAAATACATATTGTCACTTGCATTAAACTCAGCGTAACTAGTACAAAATCAGTGAACTTTATATGTACCATGCAGTTAACCTTTTCCATTATACCGATTAGGCTATGCACAGTGGTGACCCAGGTCACCAGCTGTCACATCAGTTTTCTCTCTTCGGTGATCAGACATGACCAAGTTGCCACAGTGGTGACTGAATTATTATTATTTTATTTTTTTTAATTCAAACATTTTAAACAAAAAACTTAAAATTCATTAAAAATAAAAATATTACATATAATATTCAATTAAACATTAAAAACATTACGTAAATTATTCAAAAAACATTAAAAACATTACAAAAATTCTTCATCGTCTTCATCATCGTCATCATCACTACCGTATTCGTCTTCATTCTCTTGATTGACTTGATTTCTACGATTTCTTCAAATGTGTTCGATCAAATCAGATTTTAAGTGTAGATGAGTTGATGAGTCCTGAAGCTCCTGAGTAACTACTAACGATTCTTCATGCGTTCTTAAGGGATCGTGATCACGATGGCCCTCATCTTCGAACCATGTAGGACATATCGCCCGCTGCTTGTGTCGAATGATCATATTATGTAATATGATACATGTATATATAATATCTTGGAGATCCTTTTTATATAGCCCTCGAGCCAAAATTTTAAGCATTTTTCACTTCTTCTTCAACACACCAAAAGCCCATTCCACATCTTTCCTTGCTGCTTCGTACTTCCTCTTGTACAATATTCTTTTTTCATCACCCGTGGGAGGATTTGAAATGGACTTAATAAGAACGGGCCATTGTGGATATATCCCGTCAGTAAGATAATATCTCCTTTTATATTGTACATCGTTAGCATCTAATTCAAGGTCTGGTGCTCTTCCAGATTTGATATCATTGAAAACAGGGGAACGATGTAAAACGTTTACGTCGTTATTCATACCGGAGACACCAAAGAACGCATGCTAAATCCATAAATCTTGGGAGGCGACTGCTTCCAATAAAATGAATGGATGTGGCCCATGATCACCCCTAGCATATTGACCTCTTAAACCATTTAGGCAATTCTCTCACTCCCAACTTGTACAATCAATGCTTCCCATCATCCCAGAAAACCCATGCTTATGCTCGTGATGAGCATATAATCTTTCAAGGTCAGTATACGTGGGCTTTCGCAAATACTCAGCACCATATAACTCCATGATAACATTGCAAAACTTACGGAGACATTCACGGGATGTTGTTGCAGCCACTACCAGATTCTCATCAACAGAATCAGGAACGGTCGCGTATCTCCATGATAACATTGCAAAACTGACGAATGGCCGCAGTACACTTGACCAATGGGCTAATACCAGGCATGCCCCTACAATCAGGAGTTTGTTGAAAATAAGGAGAATAATCGGTTACCTCTCAAACAATTTGTGTGAATAGTTCTCGGCTCATTCGAAACCGCTGACAGAAGGTTCTTTCGTCGAACTGCGGGTTTTCAAAGAAGTATGTCGCCACTAAACGATTATGAGCATCCTCATGATCCCTACGTATGTAGCTTCGTGGAACTTTTGGCGGTGATGCTTGGTAAGAGTTCCAAGCAAACTCCGTAAACTCACTTATAACTTTATCATCGTCGGAAAACGAAGAACTTGTAACACCCCCAAAATCTGGTTTAGCGGAAGCATACATGTTTGGGTGCTACTAAATTGGTATCACAACACAAAGTACAAAGAACGGTTTTACCTCATCCGTTTAAAAGAAATTTCATATTCAAAAGTGTTTTGTTTACAGCATTTCAAAAACGGTGTAAAAATATAAGCCCATAAGAGAAATCAAGCGGTCCCAAATACATCAAAGTCTTCTATGACCATGCCATGCCATGCCAAAAGCCTCCACAACTAGGTTATCGCCTTAAATCTGAAAATACATGATAAAAGTGTCAACACGAGGTTGGTGAGTTCATAGGTTTATGATAAAGCAGTAAAATACTATGAGTTCCATAAAAGTTTTGTGACCATTGTGTCGCTCACAATGTCATGAAAATAAAGTTTACCTTAAAGAAAAATTAGAGATGTGGACCATGTGTAGGGTATGTGACCCAAAATCAAATATAATAGTCTATTACGTTAGCTCTAAGTTCATACAACCGAAGCTTGACAGTGTGCGTGCTCTCGAAGCACGTTAAATAAAGCCCTTGCAAGTGCCTATCCTGTGACACTCGTGTTTCGACATGTTATACGCTCTCATTTGCCTATCCGGTCAAACCGAACGGGGGCGTCAACCCCAATAGATCTATTTATAGCATTCGCGCTTTCTCGCAGGAATTGACGGTTCATGAGTTTGGGCACGTGGGATTCAGTGTCTTAGGCTAATTCTACGTAATAGTTCGAGAAAATTAAACATTATTGTGGTCCATAAATCGTTTTGCATGTTTCTCACCCCATAGATGTAAAACAAGTATAAATAGAGTGGGGCTATAAACTCACATATAATATTCAATCACTTGTGTTCAGAATAAGGTAAACCAGTGTGCAATGAGTAAATAAATCGTTATTTTCAAATAAGAATAAGCATTGAGTTTAATTAAAAACGAGCATATATTCTCCCCCAAAACATTTATACTAATGAGGTGTCGAAAAACTAAGAATATTATACTTAATAATATAAATAGTTTTTCACAAATAAAAATTAATGACAATATCAAAGTAGTAACTTAATATGTCATTAACCTCACACATACAACTAGCATTAGAATAAATGGAACACATTCCTTAAAAAAATTATTTTCTTTTTAAAAGGAGTGATTGTGAGGGTCAAGAAAGATTTCGAGTACATATCAATTCATTATTCAAATTATGATTGATATCATTATCGAATCTAATTGACAAGTTTTCGAGTGTTGACATGAAATTGGAGTCATTATTTGTCTAGCTTCAAGATAACATTAAAATATAATGAAATATATTATCTTGAATCTACATACTTAATCACACTCGATTGTTATGAAAATAATGACGTCCTCTCAAGACGAAAATAATATGCATCGGATCATAACTCACACTTGTGTTGAAGATGACATATTGAGTCTTCTTGTCCAATGGTTGTGTTCCAAACATTAAACTAATATGTTTAAAAGATGCATAAAATACACAACTAAGTAGGATTGACAACTTGGATGTTTCATCCGAAATATACAAGTAATTTACATTGCAATGCAATTAGTAAATGTGTCATTTCCGAAAAACCATACACGAGCAAACAAACCACATATGTAATCTTTGCTCATGAACGACTCAACACTCAAAATCACATGTCTAGTAAGTGTCACACATAATACATTATTAACTATTATGTAAGTCATCAATCTTCGAGAATATCACATGTATTTCTCTTATCAAAAGATTGACAAAAGATAACTTATATCTTATGCATCTTATTTTCTTTGTAACATGAATGGTTATGTTACAAGAGAATACATTGCATCCTGTTAACAAACATAGGATATTAGAGTTGAATAATAACCTAATACGACATGTGTTATTACATAAACAAGTAAAATTGGTCATACACTAAAATACTTGTTTCACTAAGCATTCGTAAGAGTGATAAGTTTCCTCTTAGAAAACCATATTTGTTGAAATATACAATATGTCTCATTTCAAATATAATACTCACAAGATCTACTGAGGTAAATAACCTTTACTAGATTCTTTTCTCAAGATATGCAAAGGAGCATTCTTGAAACACTCTCAATGTAGTAGATTCTACATTGTAGCACATTAGAGCATCTCTTGGTTCTAGGAAATCAAATCATGTTAAGATAACAGGTATGTGTTTATTTACATACCTTTATTTGACCAAAATCAGACCAAAACGACCAAAAACTAACCAAAATGCCAAAGATATTTGTGTTTTTGTGTTTATGATTGTGCAGGCAACGGATACAAGGAAAAAGACAAAAATCAAGTAAAAACGAGCACGAGATATGGAAAGAGGATTAAAGAGCCGAAGCCGGGGAAGAATTCGTCAAAGAAAGATATATTTGAAGAAAAGCCCTTGGATCATTTCAAAAATTACAGAATCAGTCCCTGGAAGTATTTTTCTCTCTTGGCAGAATTAGTCCCTCAAAGTTAAAATTATTCCAAAATTAATCCTAACTCTTAAACCTTATACCTTATAACCGGATTCATAAATTAAAACCCAACCCAATTAAGAACCCACCAAGCCCACTTAAATACCCAACCCACTTTAAATAATAAAACCCCAAAATCCGGATCTTTACCCATTTCCCATAAAATACCCGGTTAAACCCTTCATCCCAACCCGCCAATTTTAACCTCTTACCACTGTTCAACCTTCGTCCAAGCTTTTACCCTGCAATCCACATTAATTACCCACCTTAAAAACTTTGTGGAAAACTAGAAGGGGGGTTGAATAGTTTTTACCGTTTTAAAGTTTTATTTACTTTGTTACTATATGTTAATTCAAAGGAAACAATCACAAATAAATAATCACACAATATAAACAAAAGATAAAGAGAGGAAAGATCAAACCACACGACACAGTTGTTTATAGTGGTTCGGCTACAAGAACTCTATTCCTTGCCCTACTCCACTCCCCGAGTTTCCTACTCGAGAGTTTATCTTTCACTAAGAAACAAACTCCTTTCCTAGGCGGAGAAAACCTTTACACGTCGCTTACTTCCTTTTCCGGTACTAAGCTAAACACCGGGTTCTTTCACAAGGTAGAACCAACCTGACGTCGCCTAATTACTTTACCGACACTAAGCTAGATGTCGAGTTCTTTACAAGGGTACAACCACTCCCTACACTCTTTGTACTTTAAGGACTAAAGTACTAACCACACTCACTGATTACAAATGATAGATATGATGTGTGAAACAAACTATAAGATCACACAGTAATGCAACTAAAGGATTACGGTTCTGTAGATCCTTGAATGCTTGATCTCCTTTCTACAAAATGGAAGATCAAAGTGAAATGCAACTATGAATGATGTTAGTAAGATATGTACTGAATGAATATATGTGTTTAAGCTATATGAGTGATGAGAGAGCCAAATGATCAGCTTCCTATTTATAGGCAAGCTGATCTTCAGCTCACGGATCCGGCGGATCCCTCAAAAGGGATCCGTCCCTTATAGCACTTGGATCCGTGGGATGTGACAGCTATGTAATAGTTGTCTCTTACCATATCTTAGTTGTATCTTACCATATCATCCAAGATCTTCAAATGTCAACTATGTTGCTTGCATATCTAACCAAGATATATCAAAGATATTGTATGTGATGCATACAATGATGTCATGGCATAGTTTATGAATTAAAGTTTCCTTTTAAGGAAACAAGTTACTAAACTTGTAATTCTAAGTTAATATGTGAAGTGTAAAGTGTGTACTTAAGAGACTAAGCTAGTATTTATTATTTGCTAAAAGATATTCCTTATATTTGTCATTAACAAAACTAATGAAAGATCAAAGAATATAAATAACGTTTTTGGGACGCTATTTGTATTAACAAACTTCTAGAAGCATGCTGACAAGACAAGGAATGACAGAGTGGCAAATCCCAGCAATCCCATTGGATGTGACACCACATTCTATGATCAATGGCCACGATGAGAAGAAGTGGTGACCAAGATTGATCCAAGGGCTGACATAGAGCTTCTTAAAGCTTCCTAAACCCTAGCTCAGCTCCTATAAAAGGACCTCCTCACTCACGGATTGAAGTTGTTAGGATTTTTAGGTTTAGATTAGGTTTAGTATAATAGTAGAGTAGTTATAATTTAGCTTATTGTAGCTTATGGTTCCAACTTTTTGTTATTTACTCTTCAGCTTTCAAAACTTGTACTCATTTTCAGTTTTTAATATAAGTCAATCTTTATATAGTCAACTGCTTATTGCTTTTCCTGGATGTTTATTTGCTTTTTCTTAGCTTTTATCTGCTTAACTTGGTTTATTAGTAATGCTGGTAGCTTAATTTAGTTTCTTCATCATTAGTTTAAGTTGTGCCTTTAAAATCATCAAAGAAGCCTAAAACATAGGTTATTTTAAGTCTAGCTTATTTAGTGCTTATTTACATTTGAATATTGCTCATTAGGGTTACATTTATCTAGTAAACCAGTGTTAAGTTAGATTCATAGCTTAAATATATCAGTTGTAGTGTTAAATCAAAAACAGTTTCCAAAGGGAGTGTTTGGGATAGTTAATGAAATGGGTTAAAATGGTTACTTACTGTTCAAATATCATATCTTCAACTTTGTTAAGCTCTAATTTAGTGATATAGGTTGAAATTCAGTTGTTTTTAGCATAAGTAAGTAGGATTGTAGGTCTCTTATTGGTTTTCAAGATATCATAGGATTTCAATCTTTCATGTTGCTTATTTTTGAGAAATCAGAATTTTGCCTTTATAGTGTGGATTTTCCAGTTAGCACAAGTCATAGTAGTTGTTTTATAAGAGTTGAGTAAGTTTCATTTAAGTTTCAGCCCAATAGCTCAAGTTTGAAAATATGTACAGAACCTTAGTCCCATATGCAGTCTGCATGTTTTTTTTTTTAATTTTGCCTAATTCAGCCCCATGTTTTTCATTTATCACTTGCTCAATATAAGCCCTTTTAAGCTAGATTTTTTCCCAATTAATATTCAGCTGGTCTTCTAGTTAGTTCATATTTTTGTGATTTTTTCCTAATAGCTTATCACAGCTTTTTATTAGCCTAAAATTCCCCTTTTTTGCCCTGCACCATAAGTGCATCAGCTGACCTCAGTGGTCTTTTTGCCTATTTTGTCAGTTTTAGTGCTTATTTCCTTTTCATGTTAGCTTATTCTGAGAATTGGTTGTCTATTTAGGTTAGGTTTAGCATAATATAGCATACTTCAGGTTCTAGTTACCTTATTAATAGCTTAACTGTCCTTGTTTAGAAAGCCATAGCTTATTTGCCTTAAGTTTGGTTTTAGCCTTCTGTTTCCATATCAGCTTATTTCTGAGCTGCTTTCAAGTTTTAAAAAAATATTTTCAGTGTTAAAATAGCTTATTAACTAGTGCTTATCAAGATTTTAAAAAAAAATTAAAAAAAAAATTATAGTTTTATCAAAAAGCCAAGGCTGGGGTTCGAACCCCAGTCTCTCAGCTCACACACAACACTCACTACCACTAGCACCCTTGGAATTTCTCTGCTATACTTTCCTCTTTATTTCTTTTAACACCTTTTTATTCTCTTTAGCTTATTTTTCCATTTCTGCTTATAACTGCTTTTTCAAAACTGCTTTTTCCATCTTTTTATTTTTCTTAAAATCCTTAGTACATCTATTAGTTTTTATAAAATTCTCGGATTTTTCTGAAAAGTTTTAATATTTTTAAATATTTAATTTCTATAAATTAGTTTTTAATTCATAAAAAATTAAATAAAAACCAAAAAAATAGAATTCTTTTTTCTAAAATTTTCTTTTAGTATTTAGCACTTATGAAAAATTAATTTGCATCTGTAGGATTAGAATTTAACTATTTTGATGTTTAGGTTCGTGATTTCCCGGTTTTTACGCGTTTTTAGGATTTCCTTTGCGTTACTAGTTACGTTAGCTTTAGCTTATCATTTCCCTTGCCTTAATATTTGTTTCTAGTTAATATTTGAATATTTTTAGTTTAAAAACCATATATCTCAACTTTTATTCCCCATTCACTACACGTTTCACGAACCCGGTATCACAAAATTCCAATCATCCTTCATCGGGACAACGAACCGGGTTACACATATTTCCTTTGTGTTTCCTTTTGGATCTAAATCGATAAATCAATAACATGTAACAACTCAACAAACAAAGAAGTTGTCCAAGATCACATAAAATACACCATCTCCATCAAATAACCTCTAAATCTCAAACACGAAATTAAAACATTTCTTTTGCCTTTGTTAGGAGTTGTGTAAGACATGTCATTTTCTTAACCAACTTTCAAAGTATGGCTAGTTGAGTCATATTAGGCCATGTATTAGCGAAATAAGCTAATATCATCTTTGCTATACTTCGATAGGCAAATATAGGAATTTGAAATTTTCTAACATGAGAATGACTACTAGAGAACCTATCGCACTAGAAATTCAATTTGACCTAACGGTTGAATTGCTTCCAGGAGAGAAGTTGGGTTCGTGGTATAACCCGTAAAAATGGTCGTGTTTAGCCTGAATTGAGCACCACTAGTGATAGTCTCATACTCATTCTCTAACTTGAAAATTTTTCATTCCTACATTTGACTAGAGATAGTTTACATCGGTGAACTTTATCTCCCATTAGGATTTCATTTTGAACAAGTAGTAATTATGATCTTCCTTAGCAAACCTAGATTGCTTGTATCCCATATATGTGTTTCAAAATGATAACATGTTCTCGTAAGATATAATTAAATGTCTTCATGATCCTAAATGCTAAATGATTATCATGTTTTACATGATGTTTGCATTTATTCCTTATGTGCATTTTGCATGATTTGATCGTAAATTTTGCACCCACACTATGTCCTTTTGACACATTAGGAATTAGGTATGCCTATCACTATGAACCCTTAGAAGTCATATAGTCATACACTAGTGTCAAAACCTATAAGTTAAAGTAGTCGCGAAGTTGTCCTAATTCCCTAGTCATCACTTCGCCTTCTTCCAAGTAATACACCCTTTTGTCATGGGAAGGTTAGATTCAAACCTACTAGAACTCGGAGTAGGGTTGACAACTTAAATATTTCATCTGAAATATTCAAGTAAGTTTAACTTGCGATCGCAATTGTTAAATGTCATATCCGAAACATCATATTCATGCCTTTTAACAACATATGTTAAAACGCTCATCCAAAAGCTAAAAGCTAACATCAACCCTCGGGTGACAATCCCTTCATTCTCATGTGATTACACACTTCTTAAGATCCCAAACCCTGCTGCGAATCAGCACCATAGGCCTAGCTTTACGTCTTTCAAAACCCCGTGAAACACTCGCTTGCGAAGCACATCAAAATCCGTAAATCAACCAAATCTCTTAACCGAGATTCCCCTAATCATCTTCGTCTAGGTCTAGGAATGATGGAACATATTCCATAAATCTTATGACTATTTAAATATTTCACTGGAAATACAGAGTCATTCTTTAAATCCCTCTTATGACTACTTGAATATTTCACTGGAAATATTGTAGTCATCTCGTGCGTCTCGTCTCATGACTCTTTAAATATTTCACTGGAAATATTGAGTCATTCTTTAAATCCCTCTCATGACTATCTAAATATTTCACTGGAAATATTAAGTCATCCCTCATGTTCCTCGTATGATCACTTGAATATTTCACTGGAAATATTTAGATCATCTCTTCTATTTCGTCTCATGACTTTTAGGTATTTCACTGGAAATATCAAGTCATTCCCTCTATCTCGTCCCATGACTTTTAGATATTTCACTGGAAATGTCAAGTCATATCTTGTGTCTCGTCTCATGACTTTTTAAATATTTCACTGGAAATATTAAGTCATCCTTCACATCGCTCTAATGACTACCTATGTATTTCCTCGGAAATATGAAAGTCATCTCTTCTCGTTCAGTACCGTTCAAAGAATTTATTAGGTATAAATTCTCTCATCGTGTCGAAAAGTCTCACAAAATCAGCGAGATTTATTCGTAAAATCCTCTTAAATTCTAATGACGACTTAAATATTTCATCCGAAATATTTAAAGTATATTTAATTTGCGAAATGCAATTAAATGTCATTTCTCGTTCTCGATTAACGTTCATCGAATCCCGTTGGATTCATTCATAAAAGAATTTATTCGGGATAAATTCCTTTAATCTAAAGTCCAGAAAAATCACAACATATGTGAAATTCCTTTGTCAAAAATCTAATTCTGGGTCAAAACTGACCTCAGCAGGTCACGGCACCCTTAAATAGGGGACGATACCGCTAAATTTAACGGTACCGTCAGACCGTTGTCTACTGAGACAGTTTAACTTGTTTTCATTTCTCACCAACACTATCAAAACCCACTCGATGTAGTCTTGAACCAGAACCGTCTCCTATCAGAATAGATTATGTCTATCTTCTGACTCCTTAGATTTTTCCTCTTTCACTTCCGCATGGTACTGAACACACCATATGTATGGTTACTTCCGTATCCATTATCTTCCCAACTTATCTACACTTTTCAACCTTAGTTCTACACTACCAATGCTTCTGTATCCCACTCACCTTCCACACACTTCAAGCGAAGAACCGCTAGGATAAGTTGAGATAACCCCACTAGAACCTTATCAAACCTTATCACTAACCTCACAACCCTGAAGATTTTATCTTCTTAACCCTTAGAATATCTCCAAGTGATCACATGCCTCATCATATGAATGTTCTATGAATATTCACAATGATTGAGAAGAGCTACGTGACTTCAAAGGTGAAGTTTATTGTATGCTATCCACCACTTGTCATGACGTTGCTAAGCTCATCACTTCCATCAACGTTTGTTTTCCACTTTTTTTTTCACATCTTGTCCGGATGGTCATAGATTAAGGGGGAGCGAAAACACACTCATATAGTCTTTCAACAAACACTCTCAAGAACTCACAAATGTGGTTCTTATTCCCTAGAAACTTTGATGCGTGGGTTTTGCAACCTTACAACAGGTTTTACCTCTCGAGGGATCTCAAGAGGCTTACAACCCCACCAGGCAGTGTACCTGACCGATGTAGTATAGTGTAGTGGTAAGTACGGGGGATTGATCGTTCTCCACAGGGAATAGTGTTCGTTAGGTGTGAAAGGCTACTCTAATTAGGTCTAAGGGTTGAGGAAGATTCTTTTTTATGTTTTTATATTTTATGAAAGCAAGTAAAATCTCGGTTTTGAAGGAGTGGGCGGAATTAGTTGCTAGTCAACTAACCCAGATAACTACAAATGCAAATAAAATAAAATAACTGAAATGAAAATATGGTGAGAAACTTATGTGTAGAGAAATGTGTTTACTTAGATTTCCTTACTCCCTAACTATCTTTTACCGGTTAATTAGTGTGTATTAGTCGCGTGGATGACGGGTGTATTCCTTAATACCATTCGTGGGGTGGCGTACTTACTTCCCCAACTCTACAAGCTCCTACTTCACTCCTATGTCGAGCCGGCTAGGAAGCTCCTAACATGGGATCACTAGAATTCGCTTGTGCATTAAATACAACCATAAAAACCTTTAGTACGCATTTGGTTCATGTTTCTTAAGACGTTCAAGCAAGTTACCGAATAGGAAGTTAGCCAGTTTTCTTAAGCCTAACATAGATAAACAATCATCCAATACAACTAACAACACACTAACAACCAATAATCAAAAGCTAGGTTTCATTAGATCTAAGCAAACACAAGATAAATTTAGCCTAACATGTTAAACAAAAGACAAGAATAAGATAGAATCAAACAACACATAGACATATTGAATGATTAATTGATAACTTATCTTTCAATGAAACATGGAAGATCTCAAGGCAAAAAGCCCTGAAAGAGGAGCTAAAATCGTCCTAGGGTTTTATCCCAAAATTCCACACACTAAGCCCCCCCTTTATGACAAAAAATTAGAAAACTATATATAGACTTTGACATCTGACGGCGTCACCTTATGGAGTGTGACGCCGTCACCTCGCCGCTTTTAGGGTTCCCGGATGACCATCTTGACGCCGTCCCTCTTTAGCTCTTCAAAAATCCATTCTGGCTTATCAAGGCTTGACGCCGTCGAACCTATAACGTGACGCCGTCCCCTTATGATTTAAGCCGTGACGCCCTCGATCAAGTTAAAGCGTGACGCCGTCAGAATTCATATGCTATTTTCACTGGCCCGTCATGAGTAAATTTCACATCCAACTTTTCTTGCCAAGGCATGACGCCGTCCCATGTTAATTGTGACGCCGTCAAGAGTAACTTTTAGCCGATTTTTTGAGACTTTGCCGTTTTCTTCACTTTTATGCTCCAAAAACGTCCAAAATGCCTCCTTTTCCAGATTTCTCCTCAGAAGTACCTAAAATGACAAAAGGAACGATTTAGGGCAATATTTGATCAAATAAATACGATTTAAGGCTTAAATGACCCCTTAAAAGCGGTACACTTTTTGCTTCATCAAATACCCTTACACTTGAGATTTGCTTGTCCTCAAGCAAATGTGCTTTTATTCTAATCAAAATACAAGTTAGGGGTCATTTAATGCTAACATAAAAGTAATTACAACAAATAATCGTTCCCCTTCAATCATAATAAGCACGGAGATTATAAACCAGCACCTCACAAGTAGTGTTTAGATACTCACATCTCTCAAGTGTCATCAAAATAAATCTCATAAATGAAAACGGAAAATATCTCTCACTACCTGTCATAGCAAATAGATTACCATAGGCTTGGGAAAGGATCGAAAACCTCCTCCACTAGGCGTAAGCACCAAAGATAAACTATCAAAGAGGGCTTTTAAATGGGTTATAATGTTAGGTGTAGGGAAAAGGAAAACACGGTTTTGTTGGATAAAGGATATTTTACTGGTGGCTAGTTAAAGATCTTGATCAATTACATGTACTATACAATGTTGCTAAGCCAAGACTAGACTCGATCTTAAGCTAAAAACAAAATAACAAAATAACAAAAAAATATAAAACAAACATAAAATGAAACGGGATGGTAGTCCGTATGTTTTTTCTATTTTTCTTTTTCTCATTTTTTTGTATTTTTCTTGATTTTTTTTTCGATTTTTTTTTTTTTTTTTTTTTTTTTTTTTTTTTTTTTTTTGCATACACTCTTGCCCTACCATCCAAAATAATACATCATAGGGGCATTGCATCCCCCTTACACTTGAACTTTTACATAACTTTACAAATAACTATTCTAATGACTCGAATTAAGATAATTAAAACACTTGGAGTACTTTTTTTTAAAAATATTTAGCACATATGGGGGTAATAAATGATGTTCTTCCCCATTACTCATTACACTAGTACTTTACCCATGAGTCCCAATCGTCCCAAAACAATATGTACAAGGATATGACTCGACTTAGCAACCATGTAATCAACTAGATAATTAACTTGGGTTTAAACAAATGTTGTCACAATAATGCACTAAAGGTGAGTGCATACAAGGTAGGCTAAGGCGATTTGGGTGTACATTTAAGTGGGGTGTAACAAATTCTTCCTTTAAGTAAAATGCTTAAAGGTTGAAGCGAAAAGATAGGCTCTGAGGGGTGTACTAGGGGTATCGTGTACTAAAAATGAGTACAACGCAAAGGGTGTGGGAGAATTACTTGACCAATGTAGCCAAAATAATTATAACAAAAACACAGGTGTAAAACAATGGGTTAATCCTAATGCCTCTTATCATGTAGTAAATCTAACTACACGAATGTAGTCTCACTTGTGGCCTCGGAATGGTCCTAACGCAAGTTCTAGAATCTAAGTGCTACCGGTACACACATCATAGCAAAATGCTTTTCCTACCAATTCTAGGGGCGAACCTCACATATTTGGGGGTGGAAAATTTTTTAGTGGTACGGTTTTTGTGCTAGTCATATAACTCCTATCCATGAGACGCTCATTAAGATCAAAGTTTCACTCCTAAATGTTGTAAAAAATTTTAAATTTGGCACTAAAATTACCCTAACAGGTATTTCTCTCAGTTTTATTACACATCTACTATTAAACAAACAAAAATCAAGCGCAATTGTATTCTCTAAAATCGTACTTTTACCCTCCCCTTACACTTAAGATGAACATTGTCCCCAATGTTCAAATAACAAGATGTAAAAGCAAAAAGTAAAAGAATGAAATCAAATACTCCCCTGATTCGCTCGGTGGATAGTGAAATTACACGGTTAAATCTTCCTCCAAAGAGAATGTTGAAACTCCATGACTAATGCATCGCCATAAGCTTGATTCCATAAACATCTCCTTGTCCAAAATAACCTGTTAAACCTGAGAAAACAAACACGAAAACCTGCATAACATCGGCGGGAAAAATCTATATATAAGGATATAATGCTTGTGGAATGATAATTTTGCAGATTCCTGGAGATTATAAGTTGGAGATTTTAATAAAAACTTTTTATGAAAACAAAATTTTCAAAAATTTCTGGAAATTAAATCTGACGCCGTCAGGTTATAACTCCTGACGCCGTCAGAAATGACCTGATAAAAATTTTCATTTTAAGTTTCCGGAAAATTTCTGGAAAAACCTTTACCTTACTTCCTGGAAATCCTGCAATACATCATTATGACTCGATACAAGCATTTGACTCAAACGAATACTAATATGTATGCTAATTTATTATTATTACGATTCATGTTAATTTGTGTTCTAATAAACCGATTTAGATTTCCCTTACACTTATCTTTTGCAAAATACCTTTATATGTAGTTAAGACGAAGTTAAAAACAACATAAAGCATTTTCACAAATTAGTTTTTAACATGAATCAATAATGATAAAAATTAAACACACATACGGAAGCAAATAAAATCAAACAAACAAATAAATAAACACACAAAGCAAATAAAACAAATAAAGTTTGGGTTGCCTCCCAAGAAGCGCTTTTCTTTATTAACGAGTCTTGTAGCTAGACTCAAAGTCACGTACATTACGTGACTCCATCATCGGTCATGGTTCCTAGGCCATTCTCCTTCCCGGTTTTATATTCCGGTCCTAATTTCAAACAATCCTTGTAGAAACCGAATATCCTTTCCATAACATAGTCTACTCCCTTACTTCTATCCTCATCATTCCTATAGTAGACCGCTTGCTTGAGCTCCTTCTCAACACTTGACAAGTGTTGGAATTGTTCTATCTTATATGGCATTTGGTAGCTTACTTCATCGGTCTCATCCTTAAATCTAACTATCCCTAAGGAAGGTTCATAAGTCATTCTAGAGACCTCAACAAATGGTTTTCCAAAAACCACTTGAGTCAAGGATGCATCGACTATTGGGCGGATATCTTCAACAATTACAAAGTAGGTGACATAGGTGAAGTTTCCTACATAAACCGGTAATCCCTTAACTCTTCCCGTGAAGTTACTCATCCAACCCTTGTCAGGGAACATCCTATACCCAAGTTGATTTTTCATTATCAAGTTGTAGTGGACTCTAGTCATGATGTTTATGGGCGATCTTAGGTCGATGTAAGCTTTCCACACATGTAGATGTCCGATGTTGCATGGTATGTTGAGATTAGAAGGGTCGCCTATTTCTATGATTGGTCTACCTAGGAAGTGTGGTGTCTCGGGGTCATCGAATAAGTTTGTATGATATGCGCGCTCTTCCTTAGTGGGTAGCTTATTGAAGTAGTCCTTATCATCATCTACTTCTTCAATCTCACTTGTCCTAACTTCCTTATCAACCTCGACTTTCTTATCCTCATCCTTAGGTTCACTATTATCCTCATTCCTATCAATTGGTTTAATAGTGACAATGTTGACAAAGTGGACGTGTTTGGATGAAGAGGGGTCTTTAACTTGGGGTCCGCTATTTGTGTTCCTAGCGTCCTTATGTGGAGGTGATAGCACTTGGTTATGGAGAGCTTTCAACAAGTTGTCAATTTTTTTGGTCATCTCCGTTTGTTGTTGATTGAATTCGGACTCGAATCTAGCTATCCGAGCTTCTTGAGATGCCATAAATTGAGACATCAATCCTTCAAAGTTAGTGGTACTACCATTTCCGGAAGGATTGTTGTTGAAAGTACGGTTCATGTTGGAACCGCTTGATTGGAAACGATTAGGTGGGTTGGAAGAATTGGTTTGTTGTGTGTTTTGGTTCTGTTTCCACCTAAGGTTCGGGTGATTTTTCCATGAGGGGTTGTATGAATCTCCATAAGGGTTTGGCTCGGGTTTGAAAGTGTACCACTTGTCTCCCGCTCCGGCAGCGGCGCCAAAAACTTGATGCGTGTGTCGCTGAGGAAAATGTTCAGACCAGGTGAGCGGGGTAGAGTCATTGAATGATACGCTACGAGTTTGGTTCCAACTAAAATTTGGCTTATTCTTCCATGCCTCATATCCATCTTCGGAATTTTTGGGCCCATAATTAGTGGCGAGCCACTTATCTCCCGCCTTATCGATTCGCGAGGATGCGAATTCTTTGAAAGCCTGTTTGGGAAGTTCCATGCAATCATGAGTGTCGTGGGGACCACTACATAATTTACACGAAGAAGTGATTTTGTTCACTTGGCTTGAAGGTTTAGGAGCCTCGTAGGATTTCATGAGAAACTTGACTTGGTCTTCAAGTTCTATGATCCTACGGTCGGAAGTGCTTGAATTGTTCGAAGGCAAAGATATTGCCTTGACCGTTTTATTCAAATCACGGGGATCACTCCAACTTTCGTTGTCATAAAGAGCAAGATCCTCTAGGAGAGCCCATGATTGTTCCGCACTTAGATCACGTAGCTTGCCACCGGCCGATTGGTCAATGGTTTGCCTTGTGGAGAGATTGATATGGTCATAGAAGATTTGGACTTGGAGCCAAAGTTCTATGCCATGGTGAGGGACTTTTTGGAGTAAGTCCTTGAATCGAGTCCATGCCTCGTAGAGAGTTTCGCCTTGACGTTGTTGGAACATCAAGATATCATTCCTTAGCTTGGTAGTTCTTCCCGGTGGGAAAAACTGAGCAAGGAAACGAGTGGTGAGATCATCCCAAGAGGTGATGGATCCTGCGGGTTGACGTTCTAGCCACTGACTAGCTTGGTCCCGCAAAGAGAATTGAAAGAGACGCAATCGGGTCGTCTCTCGAGTGGCAACATCAAGGTCTATAGAATCCACGATTTTGAGAAAGTCCTTGAGATGTTGATTAGGATCTTCAGAACGAAGTCCATGGAATGCGCATCCGCTTTGCACCAACCGGATGGTGTCGGATCGCAAGGGTGTGATATTGGCTCCTTGAGTGAGCTCAATGGTGTTTCGATAGCCATGGTGGCTAGGACGGGAATACTCTCCTAAAGTACGGGCTCTAGGAGGTGGTGGTGGTTGTTGTGGTGGTGGGTTGTGGGGGTTAAGGATATTACCATCTTCCATGATGTCTGATGGTAATGGTTACGAACAAAGACACGAAGAAAATAGATAGACTAAAGAAAACCTAGAAAAAGAAAATAAAAATCTCACTAGAAAGGAATCTAGTGAGTAGACCTAATAGAAATAAAAATTCAACCTAAACAATAACTATTCCCCGGCAGCGGCGCCAAAAACTTGATGCGTGGGTTTTGCAACCTTACAACAGGTTTTACCTCTCGAGGGATCTCAAGAGGCTTACAACCCCACCAGGCAGTGTACCTGACCGATGTAGTATAGTGTAGTGGTAAGTACGGGGGATTGATCGTTCTCCACAGGGAATAGTGTTCGTTAGGTGTGAAAGGCTACTCTAATTAGGTCTAAGGGTTGAGGAAGATTCTTTTTTATGTTTTTATATTTTATGAAAGCAAGTAAAATCTCGGTTTTGAAGGAGTGGGCGGAATTAGTTGCTAGTCAACTAACCCAGATAACTACAAATGCAAATAAAATAAAATAACTGAAATGAAAATATGGTGAGAAACTTATGTGTAGAGAAATGTGTTTACTTAGATTTCCTTACTCCCTAACTATCTTTTACCGGTTAATTAGTGTGTATTAGTCGCGTGGATGACGGGTGTATTCCTTAATACCATTCGTGGGGTGGCGTACTTACTTCCCCAACTCTACAAGCTCCTACTTCACTCCTATGTCGAGCCGGCTAGGAAGCTCCTAACATGGGATCACTAGAATTCGCTTGTGCATTAAATACAACCATAAAAACCTTTAGTACGCATTTGGTTCATGTTTCTTAAGACGTTCAAGCAAGTTACCGAATAGGAAGTTAGCCAGTTTTCTTAAGCCTAACATAGATAAACAATCATCCAATACAACTAACAACACACTAACAACCAATAATCAAAAGCTAGGTTTCATTAGATCTAAGCAAACACAAGATAAATTTAGCCTAACATGTTAAACAAAAGACAAGAATAAGATAGAATCAAACAACACATAGACATATTGAATGATTAATTGATAACTTATCTTTCAATGAAACATGGAAGATCTCAAGGCAAAAAGCCCTGAAAGAGGAGCTAAAATCGTCCTAGGGTTTTATCCCAAAATTCCACACACTAAGCCCCCCCTTTATGACAAAAAATTAGAAAACTATATATAGACTTTGACATCTGACGGCGTCACCTTATGGAGTGTGACGCCGTCACCTCGCCGCTTTTAGGGTTCCCGGATGACCATCTTGACGCCGTCCCTCTTTAGCTCTTCAAAAATCCATTCTGGCTTATCAAGGCTTGACGCCGTCGAACCTATAACGTGACGCCGTCCCCTTATGATTTAAGCCGTGACGCCCTCGATCAAGTTAAAGCGTGACGCCGTCAGAATTCATATGCTATTTTCACTGGCCCGTCATGAGTAAATTTCACATCCAACTTTTCTTGCCAAGGCATGACGCCGTCCCATGTTAATTGTGACGCCGTCAAGAGTAACTTTTAGCCGATTTTTTGAGACTTTGCCGTTTTCTTCACTTTTATGCTCCAAAAACGTCCAAAATGCCTCCTTTTCCAGATTTCTCCTCAAAAGTACCTAAAATGACAAAAGGAACGATTTAGGGCAATATTTGATCAAATAAATACGATTTAAGGCTTAAATGACCCCTTAAAAGCGGTACACTTTTTGCTTCATCAAACTTCCCTTTAGCTGCCCATAACTAGGCTGCACAGGAAAATTCGTGACTTCCAGGTCACGGTACCGTTAAATAGGACACGGTACCGTTAAATTTAACGGTACCGTGTGGTATTTAGTGGTACCGTGCCTATGTTTGACGAATTTTCACTGTTTCCTCTAGATCCCTGCATCCCTAACCTCAAACCTGCAAGATTTTGCAAACTCACATACACCCTAGGATTCCCTCACTACACCATAGGACTCTATCACCAACTTTAATTCGAATCCCACAACTCTTGCCTACATAAGGCATCACCATTGCAAGCTTATCTTGCATCTCATCTTCAAACCTTACATTAACATCATCGATCATCACCCTCAAACCTTACAACTACTCCTCACTTTGGATAAGTGATAGTTAGTTAAACAACCTTCAATCCTCACAATCACACGAAACCCTTCATGCACCAAATTATCTCTAACACACAACTAGGATCATCCCTTATATCAATCCCACTCAAACCTTTTAGCTACACTTCACTCTTGACAGTGATAGTTAGTCTAAAAACCTTCAACCCATCGATCATCACCCTCAAACCTTACAACTACTCCTCACTTTGGATAAGTGATAGTTAGTTAAACAACCTTCAATCCTCACAATCACACGAAACCCTTCATGCACCAAATTATCTCTAACACACAACTAGGATCATCCAAACTAGAAATCTAGAACTTCATTACCTCAACCCCGTTAGAGATATCCATCCCCAATCCTGTTAGGATCACATGCACATTTTTTTTTTGAAATATATCATGCATCTCATTGTCAGTGCAAACGATATATTAATCTAAACCATCCCAACACCAATCATCTTAGGTAGATGATTATGTTGTTCAAAAGGTTTGTTAGAACTTGCCTTCCTAATGACAACTTGGAAGAAGTCATTTTGTGTGTCAGTCAACGAACGAATCTCGTTCTTGTTAGTGTGATTGATTGAACACTTACACCTTAGGTTGTCGGTCGGGTTGTGACACTTACGTGTTAACATAGTTTAACCCTTGCATGTCTTGCTATGTGTATTCTATCCCTATAATGCTGCTCCTATTCTTTTATATATTATGTTGCACGAAGCTAACCCTTGATGTAGGAAAAGCCTTTGTAAAATTTGATCCATGGATCCGCTAGATACTAAGGTAAATAAACAAGGGGATTAAGTCACCATAGGGGAGCATTGAGCTAGGGGGAGCTCGGGAGTATTTGAATACATAGCATGGAGTCGTCTTCACATGTGGTGATAGAAGACTTCACTGGGATGATGCAAGCTCGCCTTTCTGGGGAGAAAGGAAAGTAGTGCAATAAGGGGAGTAGGGAGTGAATTCAAAGGAGAGCTCGAGGCAAATACCTTTTTGATTCGACAAAAGGGGGAGAAGGGAGTGTAAACAAGTAACTTTTATATTTTACAATGTGTTACGGTTTACATATTTGTCATCATCAAAAAGGGGGAGATTGTTAGTGCAAATATTACGATATTTAAACTAAACGATTTCTTTGGTTTTAATAATGACAAACATGTAACTTGTAATACATAACGTAAAATGTGCAAGTTACTTGAAAACACAAATCATCAATGCATACTTACATCAACACCTCCCGACGTCTCAAGTATGCTTCAACAAAGTCGTAGATTTCCATCACGACGTAAATCACTCAAGGTATGGACAAACAAATCTACTACTTGACAAATAATCAAAGGATTATATTTTTCTCTAAACTTCAAATTTTTAATGTGACAAAACATTTCTTTCAAAAATATATTATACAAATTATTTTTGAATTAAAAAGAAATGTTTTATTTTGAAAAATAAGTTTAAAAAATCCCAACAGTCATTTTTCCCCCCAAACAGCTCCAAACATTCCCAAATAAACCTTCCCCACGAAAGACAAACGGAGGAGCGTACACGGTACCACTAAAGTACCGACGGTACCACTAAATTTAGTGGTGCCGTGTGACAATTAGTGGTGCCATGTCCTTATAACAGCTAGTTTTTCTTTGCCTATAAATAGTGGACCACTTTACACTTCCAACTTGATTTTTTCCAGTGAGTTTTCTCTGGTCTAATCCATCCTCACTTAGAACACTTTCTTTGATCATTTAGAGAGTCTTATTTTGTTTAAGAGTGATCCTTTCATCCCACCAAGAGATCCTCTTCATTCCTCTTCTAGTGCAAGAGAAGAACACAAGGTATCCAAGATGATACAAAGTGTTGTAGTTGTAGGTAGAGCATTTGTATTGACCACCCTTCTCTCATCAATGGTCCACTGAGCTTCAGGCTTGTTTAGCCCTTCAGCAGTATTTTGGACATAGGGACCTTCTTTGACACAAGTGATGTAGTATGGTTCCATACCAGTCAAGTAGCAAAGCATTCGCTTTTTCCACTTGCTAAATTTACCAGCTTCAAGTCTGGGGGCAACAGCTGAAAAGCTTCCACCCTTTTTATCTACTAGCTGGGGCACATTAATATCTGCCACAGTAGGATCTTGGTTTTAAAAACCTTGAGCACTCTTAGTTTTTGAAAAGATTTTATAAACCAGAGGCTCTGATACCACTTGTTGTTCCCTTAACACACTTAGAGATAACTAGAAAGTTAATCTAATCGTGTTTATGACTGATACGTTGTATTTGATTAATTACAACTTATAAGTAAAAAGATAAATATAAAAACACAATGTTTTTCAACGTTTAAATTCTTATTAGAAATCAATCAAAGAATCTATTACCCAAGTGTTTTGCGGAACAAACACTTGAGATTGAATAGACAAGGTATGGTGTCTCCTATCTAAACTCAAGCAATGCTTAAGTGGTAACAATATCGACCCACTGAGCTATCTCAGGGATTGGTTACTCTTTGTAGGAGAAAAAAAGTATTGTGAAAGTCTAAGCTTTTATTTCACAAAATACCTAACCCACTTTTCTCCATCTGTTTGCTATTTATAGGCAAACATGTAAGAGTACTGAAGATTAAAAATACATAAACAATAGGAAGGCGTGTCTGACAACTACAACAGTATTTGTCATTTCCAAGAACCAATAGAAATGCGCCAAAAAGTCTTCGAGTGTCAGTTCTGACACTTCTTGACTTTTAGCCGCTTTAGGGATGGTTTGTTTTCTGCCCCGATAAGACTTGTCCTTATCTCTTCAAACCTTCCCGCTCAATCCCGCCTTTCTTTCAGGCTTCAGGTTCTTCAGTCTTCGCCTTCAGTCTTCAGTCTTCAATTTTCTTGTTGTTGAGGAGATTGGGGTTCAGTGAGTTCTTGTCCAACACTCACTGAACCCATTACCTTCTTCTTTGGCTCAAGTAACACTTCAGGGAGTACCGCCTCACTGTGTGGTGAATCTTTCTTCTTAGATTCGTCCTGAGCATCTTGAAGGTAACTCACTGAGTGACTGTTCACTTAGTGACTTAGAATATTTTTGGTTTAATTAACACTTAGCTTAATTTGTATTCAAATCCTGTTTTAAGGATTCTTGGGTACTGAAGGACCCAACAATCTCCCCCTATTTGGATATCAAATTATGCTTAAGTGTTTTGGTCAGTTATGAGTGAGCAAATGAATTCTTCTCATACTGAATGTACTAGAAAGTAATTAAGGACACTGAAATAACAAAACAAAGGGCCATCATTTTATTAATTTCATTTACAGGAGTCCTAACAACTAAACAAAGTACAGGATAATGGTGGTGTTGCTGATTCTTCAGTCAAGTTTGTAACCAAGGGCTTCAAGCTTCGGTCTTTTGGATTCCAGCTCATGTTGGTGAGGATGTTCTTGGATCTTGATTCTCAGGTCATGACAGAACCTCACATTTTCAGGACTCTGTATTGGGGAGGCCATCATGAGGTAACCAAGCATAGTTTTAATTCCTGCCTTATCAATGTCATTCCATCTTTGGAAGGCTTGATCACCAAACGCATCAGTGAAGAAGAGACCTCTCTCAGGTTGTTCAATGACCAAGTTGTTCACAAATGTAACTCCTTCAGGGAGGGCTCTGTTGCATTCAAGGCCAGGAACTTTGATCTCAGGCTCAGACTCAATTTGCTTCCTCTTTCTTCTAGAGGACTGAGAGGGAGCAGGCTGACTGGCTGGAGCTGGGAGAAGTGAGGGAATACCAAGTTCATCAGGTGTTGCTGTCAGTTTTTCATATCTTAGCCTCAGGGATTTCATTAGTTCCTTGACGACAACGTTCGACTTTTTAAATATGATTAGACCCAATTCATCCAATTCAGTGATCCCAAAGTCAGAGAATCTAAAGAGATCATGAACCTCAAAGTCTCTCTTATCTGGACCTCTGAAGACACTGATGACAGCAGGCTTGGTATTTTGATGAATCTTGACATCAGTGATTGGTTCAGGTCGCAATCTGCTTGTCATAACCCATTGGTGCCTCTCAATTCTCTTTTTCCTTATCTCCTCAGCCTTTTTCAACCTTTCATCCCTTTTCTGCCTGAGAGCAATCATCTCAGCATCCTGAGCTTTCACAAAGCTCTCACCACCTTTTCTTCCAGCAAGGGCTTTTGGTTCTATTCCAAGCTTTTCAGCCTCTTCACTGACCACTTGGATAAGAGCAGACTTGTTCAGCCTTTCTTCTTCAGCTGCTTTCTTCAACCCTTCTTCCTTCTCCATATGAGCCTGAATTTCAGCCTCAGTGAGAAGATGCATCACTCCATTAATTTCATAAAGGACCTTGACTGGCTCATCAGGGTCAGGCCTTATGACCTGGGAAGCAGGCACCAATATTGTAGGTTCAGGCTCAGTAGTAGTGAGAATGTCTTTGCCTTTATCTTGGTGAGTTGATGATGGGGTTGTTTCAGGAATCTCCCCCTCAGTGTGAGAAGGAGGTTGTTGGCTGGAAGATGCTTCAGTAACTTTCTCCCCCTCAACTGTTGCTTGAGCCATTGTGAGAGCAAGAGTTGGAGTGCTCACTGAAGTTGAGGGAACAACCCGACCTTTGAAAGCCTGATAGATCTTAGTCATCATGGATTTGATGTCTGAGGTGTCTTGCTGAAAAGTGGTCACCTTTGCCTCAAGAGATGCCTGAGAAGCCTCTATAGCAGTCATCCGAGGCCCAAGATTCCAGGCCAAGGAATTCGAAGACTTGGCCCATGATGCCAAATGTGCCTCTATAAGAACCAGGGAAGACTTGATGGAGTCCACTGAAGAGCTGAGACCCTGAAGGTTAGAGGATTTTAGCATGTTGACAAGCTCAGTGAACTGAGTTGACTGTTGCTGATAAGTCTCAGAAGCTTGAAGAATTTTCTTGTTGAGCACAGGGTTATCTTTCACTGACTCTTGAATAGTTGCAACGCTCTTGGTAATGTTGGAAAGAGTAGCGTTGAATATTTTAAGATTCTGATCAAGAGTTGTCAAGGAGTAGGAAATCCCTGATTGTTGCTCATTAACTTCATCATGATAAACTTCAACAGATTCCTTCAGGTTGACATAATGAACTGCAGCTTCACAATGTTGGTCAAAGATTTCTTCAGTGAGCCCTTGAAAGAGAGCATTGTTGGCTTTCTGCAAGAACTTGACCAATTGTCTTTCAGTGAGAGGAAGAATGTTGTCATACTTCCTGAGATTGGCTGGGCAGGATGATTCAGAGTCCGATGAATGATCAGCCTGAGATGCTGATTCTTCATCCTGTGATGGAGAAGACTGATGCGATTGTTCAGTGGGTTGAGCATCAGTGTCCATATCATCACCTGGCTCAAACACTTCTTCCTCACTGTCAATGCTGAGCTCTTCATCAGACAAGAGAACAGCCTGAAAATCCGCCATGGACTGAATCTGCAACTGGTTTTGGCCAGGTCCTGACCCTGCTATAATAACTGAGTGGGTTTTCTCAGCCTGGCTTTTGGATTCAGTTCCCGAGGGAATGGATCCGCCTTGAGGGGGTTGTGGTTCCATACGAGTGAGTGGTTGCATGCCCCCTGAGTCTCTGTCCCCATGTGCGCCTTCAAGCACTGGTGGGTGTTTTCCAGTACTATCACTAGGCACAGTTTGTGATTGTTGGTAGACCCCTTCCCATCAGGGTTGTACTGCCCTTTTGGGGATTTAGGGTCCTTGACTCCCTGAGACCCTGAGTGTGATTTCTTAGAGCCGTGAACGGGATGTGATTGTGTGTGGGTCCCCTTCTCAGTAGAATAGTGCTGCCCTACCGAGGATTCAGGACCCTGTCCTCCCTCAGGCATAGCATGTGATTTGGCCATGCCTTCATCGGGGTGTGATTGGGTGGAGGTTCCAGACTCCACTGACTGGTTTATGTCAGTAGAGCCATGAGGAAGGGTTTTGCCCGAGGATACTGAGGATGATTTCTTAGTACCCTCCGTTGGCTTTTCTTTTAAGGTCAAGAGGGTCTCTATGATGGGTGTCTCTGAGGTCTTGGCCGTTTGCCCTTCTTTTGAGGCAGAAGATCCAAGGGCTAATGGTGTGGGTTTCACCACCTTCTTGGTCCCTGCCTTCTTTTTCTTCTTCTCCTGCTTTTCAGGAGAAGGAATGGGTGAGATTGACTTTTCCCCCTGAATAACTATCAGCATATAGTTGGTCAGGGGTACTGGTTGAACATCAGTGAGGTCTCTAGAATAGTTGGCCTTATGTAAGACGTCAGGTTTTGATCCTTGAACGTCAGGCCTAACATAATTAGAGCCTAATAAGGCCTGAAGCACACAGGAAATAAACCTAGGGTAAGACATGTGTCTTTGTCTAGATTTTCCTGAGAGCTTGGCCACGAGGTCACGGAAGATTATTCCTCCAATGTCTATTTTTCTACCCTCCAGGAGACTGAACACCATCAATTGTTGTGATGCATTCAACTGCTCCGTGGAGGATTTATTGCCTCCAAGGACCTGAATGACAAAAGTCATCAGGATCCTCCAGGTTGGGGGAAACCAAGCCTTGATTATTGGTTCCTTGGCCAATAATGAACTTGGGGCCACATCAGGTTGTTTGGGGTCATGTGGCCCTAGAAAAAGCAATTCTGCTTTAACTTCTTGGTCAGTGGGGTTGGGCTCAAAATTCTCAGCGAAATCAAGGCCAGTGGCTTTGATGAAGGTTTTGTAATCAAGGGAGAGGGTCCTTCTCCCATTCATCACTGAGAATGTGATAATTGAGTCCTTGGTGTCTTCAGGGCTTGTTGCCACTACAGTACACCAGAATTCCATCAAGTAGTCATGATATATGACAGAGGGGGTCTTTGTGAACGCCGTAGCAAGGAAGCAGTTTTGAAGGTATTTAACTACATTCCTATACGCCCAAAACTTTTCACGTTGTTTTTTCTCATGTCTACGCCCTCAATGAGGAATTCCACATTTGGGGCGTATTTGATAGCCTTAGAAGTAGCCATTTGTGTTGGAAGGTCTTGGGTTTGCAAGAACAACAAAGGTCTGGGTTTCTAAAGACTAAGAACACACACACAAATTTTTTGTTTTGAAAGAAAAAGGCAAGAATTTGCTTAAGATTTTCTAAAAACGTATGTGTGTTTTTTGTTTGGGGGGTATTTATAGGGAAGTGAAGTGGAGGGTGTTTTGGGCATTAAGCGGTTTTAATTTCTCAAAAGATAATTTTCGAAAATCGTTTTGTATAAAACGTTTGAGATCCACATTTAATGCTCAACCACTCCACTTTCCTGGTTTTGCGCAACTGTCAAGGCAAACAGTTGTGCCATCTGCAAAAAGTGTAATTTGCAGGGTTGAGTCATCACATATCTGTAATGTGATTGGAGAGGCATTAAATGCCAAGTGGGAATGTGGGGCCCATGAGGTGCATGCCACAAAGGCAAAAAAACAAATATTCTTATATTAAATAAGAATTCAGTTACCAACCTCTGACATTTACTAACTAGATACTTAGAGCATTTAAGTTAGCATTAAATGTCTCTTGAGGGCCATGAATGACTCTTCATTCAGTGAACCTGCTTGTTCAGGACTTGGGTTTAGTTCCTGAGGTACAAGGGTTCAGGGTAGGTTATCCTGCTTGTTCAGGGACTTGGGTTTAGTTCCTGAGGTACAAGGGTTCAGGGAATTGGGTTTAGTTCCTGAGATTCAGGGAAGGTGATTCAGTGATCTTATTCACTGAGGAACACATTGAGTCAGGGACCTGGGGTTTTCAGAATTTACACTTAGTTGGATGGATTCAATCAGTGGACTGATTCTCAATATCCAACATTCCTAGTTCAGCTTTCAGTCTTGTGAAAGTTGGTTCATCCAATGGTTTGGTGAATATATCAGCTAGCTGATATTTAGCAGGAATGAAGTGTAATTCAATGTCACCATTCATGACATGGTCCCTGATGAAGTGATATCTAATATCAATGTGTTTTGTTCTCTGATGAAGAACAAGGTTGTTTGAGATGGCAATTGCACTTGTGTTATCACAAAAGATGGGAACCATCTTGTACAGAATTCCATAGTAACTGAGTTGACTTTTCATCCAGAGTACATTTGCACAACAACTTGCTGCTGCAACATATTCAGCTTCAGCTGAGGACATGGCAACTGATTGTTGCTTCTTAGCACTCCAACAGACTAGTTTTCCACCAAGAATTTGGTAGGAGCCTGAGGTGCTTTTCCTATCCATGTTGCATCCAGTATAGTCAGAGTCTGAGTATCCTTTGAGATCAAAGCCTGAACATTTTGGATAGTATAATCCAAGGTTTGGAGTACCTTTCAGGTACCTGAGTATCCTTTTCACAGCTGTGAGGTGAGATTCTCTTGGGTCAGATTGGTATCTGGCACACAAACAGACTGAGAATTGGATGTCAGGTCTTGATGCAAGTAGATACATCAGTGATCCTATCATTCCTCTGAAAAGAGTTTGATTCACTGGTTTTCCAGTTAGGTCAGGACCAAGGTTGTTTGGGGGTACCATGGGAGTTTTGACTGAGGCACAGTCACTGAGCTCATACTTCTTCAGTAGGCTTCTGACATACTTCTCTTGATTGATAGAGGTTCCTTTATCAGTCTGCTTGATTTGCAGACCAAGGAAGTAAGTCAGTTCTCCCATCATGCTCATTTCAAATTTCTTTGCCATCAGTTTTTCAAACTGTTTGCAAAGTTTATAACTTGTTGAGCCAAAGATGATGTCATCTACATATACTTGTACAAGTATGACATCATTATTTGTCCTGTAGATAAACAATGTGTTGTCTATCTTGCCCCTGACAAATTTATTTTGGATCAGGAAGGCTGAGAGAGTTTCATACCATGCCCTGGGAGCTTGTTTTAGTCCATAAAGGGCTTTGTTAAGCTTGCAGACATAGTCAGGAAACTCATGGCTTTCAAATCCAGGAGGTTGCTGAACATAAACTTCTTCTTTCAGTAACCCATTTAAGAATGCACTTTTAACATCCATTTGGTACACCTTGAAGTTCATTTAGGTTGCAAAAGCAAGGAAGATCCTAATGGCTTCCATCCTTGCTACTGGTGCAAATGTTTCTTCATAGTCAATGCCTTCCTGTTGGTTATAGCATTTGGCTACAAGTCTGGCTTTGTTTTTAATGACTATGCCATTTTCATCAGATTTGTTTTTGAACACCCATTTTATGCCAATGACTAAAACATCTTCAGGACATTTGACCAAGGTCATTACCTTGTTTCTGTCAAATTGTTCCAGTTCATCATGCATGGCCTGAACCCAACTTGGATGATTAAGTGCTTTCTTGACACTTTTGGGTTCAATTGTGGAGATGAAGTCCACAAATAGGCATTCATTGGCTGAGGCTGCTCTCAGTTGTGCAGCCATGCTTCTAGTGAGCATGCCTTCAGTAGGCTCACCAATTATATTGACAAGTTCTATATCCTGAGACCTAGTCCAACTGTCCTGAGGTCTGGGAAACTGATTAGAACTTGTAGAGGCCTGATGGGTAGGGTCAGGATCAGACACAAGATTATCTTCAGCATCTTGAGTGTCTGAGTGGGTAGACTCATCACTATGATTGTTTGGTTCCTGAGCACTTTGTTCAGACTGAATGATTGCATCAGTACTTCTGTGTGCTTCAACAAACTCAGTGATGGTTGGGTAAGGAAGGTTGTGAGGGATGATGTAATAGGAGATGTCAGCATTTGCTTGGTACTAAGTGGAAGGACCATTGTCAGGATGATGTTCATCAGGAGGGTATTTTGATGAATCATCAATGCCTATCTCTTCCACTGAGGTTTTAGACATACTGATTCCATCAGTGCTCTCATCAAGGGTAACATGGAATGTTTCCTCAGTTTGTTGTCTCCTAGTGTTGAACACCCTGAAGGCCTTTGAGACAAGTGAGTATCCTAGGAAGTATCCATCATCAGCTTTGGCATCAAATTTCCCTAAGTGATCCTTGTGATTATGAATAAACACAGGACACCCAAAGACATGAAAGTAGCTGATGTCAGGGATCCTTCACTTGAATAACTCATAAGGGGTTTTGCTATGTCTCTTGACAATGATGGATCTGTTTTGTGTATAACAGGCAGTTTTAACTGCTTCAGTCCAAAAGTGTTTGGAAAGGACTGATCGATTTAGCATTGTCCTAGCAGCTTCAATAAGTGTTCTATTTTTCCTTTCAGCCACACCATTTTGTTCAGGTGTGTAAGGAGAGGAAAAATTTTGGGAAATTCCTTTCTCATCACAGAAACATTCAAGTTCATAGTTTTTGAACTCTGTTCCATTGTCAGTCCTAATATGTTTGTCTTTGATGTCATTTTGATTTTCAATGTTCCTGACAAAGGACATGATTGTTTCAGCTGCCTGACTCTTTTTGATCAGGAAGTAAACCCAAGTGTATCTTGAGTATTCATCCACAATGACCAGAGTATACTTCTCATGGTTAATGGATTTAGGACTGATAGGCCCAAATAGATCCATATGGAGAAGATGAAGACAGTTCCTGATGGCAAAGTTTGTTTTGGTTTTAAAGGACGCTCTATGATGTTTACCTTTTTCACAGGCAGAGCATGGTTTATCCTTTGAAAACACAAGTGATGGTAAGCCAAGGACCTTGTTTTGTTTCACAAGATTGTTTATGTTTTTAAAGTTCAGGTGGGAGAGTCTCTTATGCCAAAGCCAGTTGAGGGTATCAGTGGCCTTAGTAAAGAGACAAGTTCCATTCTGAGTTAGACTGGACATGTCTAACACATAAACATCTTGTCTTCTTGGTGCAATAAGGACAACTTCCTTATTTGCATTGAAGATGGTTCCTTGCTTATCATCAAACTGAACTATGTATTTTGCATCACATAGTTGACTGTCACTGATCAAATTGTATTTAAGATCTTTAACATAAGCTATCCTAGTAAAGACTATACCATTGCAATTTACTGAGCCATAACCTTCAGTGAGACATGATGAATTGTCAGCAAATATCACTTTGGGTCCTGATTCATCCACATATTTGTGCAGATACTCTTTCACAGCAGTCATGCTCCTTGAACATCCACTATCTAGATGCCAAACAGGATCCCTGGCATGCCTCTGCACAAATGGTAAACTGAGTTAGTTCTTTCTAGGACTTCACATCTTGGAGGGCTTAACTTTGGAGGTCTTTCTAAAAGTGACAATTGATTCATGGTCAAGATCTAATCAAAAAGGCATTTCAAAGAATAAAGATCCAAGTATTCAAGCTGACAAGCCCCAAGATAAAGAAAAGATCAAGTTTGGAATGAAGAACCAAGAACCAAAAGGAAGGAACAAGGCCAAACAACAAAAGTTCACAAAAAGATAAAATAGCAGTGCTCCAACCGATCGGAGGCTGCCCGCAATCGATTCGGATGGAGGCTAATTTTGAAGACCAACCGATCGGTTGGATGTTGTCTGATTTTCTAAAACTTCATCATTAAGATTCCTATCCTTAGGTGCACGATTCCAAAGCCTTCTATTGAGCATTCTAGACTATTCTATCTGCTTGGAGGCCAAGTTAAACCATTAATAACCCTAGGCTTGAGAATAGTATAAATAGAACCATTTGTGAAGAGTTTTACACACACCTTTCCAAGAATTATCATACAAACTCTCATACAATCATCAAAATACTCTCTCAAAAGTCCTAATTCGTCCTTAGAAGTTCAGGAAGCTTTGGAGGTTCAAGAAGTCAACATTTGGAGGTCAAAACATCAAGAAGTCAACACCAATACTTTGGGTATCATTACCTTATCATTTGTAATCTATTTCCAATCATTGTAAGACTTTCAATTATGGTTTCTAATGTTCAAAGTTCTGAGATTATGTTCATGTTTGCTATGAGTGGCTAGTGCCTTTGTGCACTTGCTTAGATGATGTGTATTGCTTATTGATTTGCGTATGATTGTGATAACATGTTTTAATTCAATTTCAAGTTGATTCTAAGATCCAGTTGTGATTAAGTTTCGTAGTGACATTTGTTGATCAAGTTTTACTAGTTGCTAATAATTTTAAGGGTCGAAAGAACTTTTTATATTCAACTAGTTATAATCATTTGTCTATGAATGATTTATTTTTACCCATTATTCTTGATTAAACAAAGAAAGTTAATTGTGGTTGTAATAAGAATGCTTTTGTCTATCAAAATAAGATTGATTGTAAACCATTTCAAGGGTCGAAAGATTAATAGTTTACTATCAATTGTGACCTTTTGTCTATGATCGGTTACCTTTTGTATTGACCATTTCCTAAGCTTATTTGATAAAACAAAAGAATATTTTTGTGTTTAAGGTACACCAACTTATGAACCTTGAATTGATCTTGAATTGATTGGTTAAACTTAATGCTTGTTTTTATGAACTAAAATCTTGACGAAGGTTTAATTTGTAGAAACAATAGATTAGTTCACCAAACTAATTATCATAACCAACATGTTATCCAAAGTTATCACAATCATGCTTTTCAAGAGTAGTATATTAGTCTAAGCAAGTGTAGTTTTTAATCATTTGAATTATTATATTTACATCATTGCTTGTTTAAGAGATTTACTTCTAGTAGCTTACAATACGATTCACTACACAAATCTCTGCGAACGATCCCGACTTACCATCATAATCTTGCTATAACGAAAGAGTTCACTTGCTCGTATGTGTTGTTTCTAGATTCGGTAATTCGACCCTTATAAATTTAAAACTTGTACTCAAACACGACACATCAGTGCTTAAGGAAGCTGATTTGGGTTCCTTCTTCTTGGATTGAGAAGGTTTCTCAGAAGATTCAATCTTCTCACTCAGCTTCCTGACCATTTCAGCCAACTGATCAATTTTTGAATCAGGGCTTTCAGTTTTTACTTCAGAAGGAACTGAAGTTGATGAGTCATCAGTATTTACTGAGACTTCAAGGGTTTGCCTTTTCAGGATGGTTTTTCCCATTCCTAGATTCTCCTTTGGAGAATACTGAGAGTAGACCAATGGTGGGAGGTCTGAGCTTGGTGCAGCACCCTGAAGGATATTCAGATGTGGGGGTGGTGGATATGATTCTGATTCGGACTCATTTACTGACTCAGTACTACTGGGTTGGTCAGTCCAAGCATATTTTTCAGAGCCTGACTTTCAGGAAGCAAGATTTTTCCAGTCTCAAAGTTTGGTAACTTACTGACTGGGTTGTCCCTGACAATCCAGTCATTTGACTTGGGTTGCATTTCTTGCTCAAATGATATGCCAGCTGGAATAAAGGTCATTTCACTGTGACTCTCACTGGGGGTTTCAGTGAGATAGTCAATTCCTATTGTTTTCTTAGGAATTAAACCCATAGTATCAAAGACCTTGGGGTTCTTTTTAGTCCAGCCTTTTCTTTGTTAAGTTCATTTTGCAGGGCTTGGTTTTGTTTCAAAATTTCAGTGTTTTGAATTTGTAGAGTAATAGTTTCTAACTTGGCTTGTTTTAGTACAAGCAATTCATCTCTACACTTATTCAATTCTAACACAAGATTGTTATATTTTGAAAGCAAGTTAAGCCTTTGTTCTTCAACAAACTTAAGATCTACACAAATATAATTCATATAGGACTGCCAATCAGAATCATCATCCATAGATAGTAAAGTGTTTACCTTCTTCATGGTAATGTTCACCCACTCTCCATTCCTTGCATGGCTTTTTCCAACAGCCACCTGATCTCCTTCAGAAAGTGCCATCAGTGCACTCACTCTAATTTCCTCATCTTCTGAGGTGACCTCTTCTTCATCCCAGTCATAAGCTTCTGCTACAAGAACCTTGTTCTTTGTCTGAACAGGTTTGGATATTTGAGCAACCTGAGACATTGAGGGATTAGTTTCAAGAAGTGCAAGTTTAGCCTTAGCTTTCCTATATTTTGCTTCAAAGTCTTTTTAACCCTTTTGAACATTATTGTTTTGAAAGTTTTGGGTCGACTGAAGCATTCTAGGTTGAAACTTTGCGAGTTCCTGAGGAACTGTTTCCTGAAAATTTATAAGAGGGTTCTGAGATGGTTTTAGAATAACAATCTCTAGCAAAATGACCCTTTTTACCACAATTAAAACATTCAGTGGTTTCATTTGCTTTGGATTTTGAAAAGTTGGACTGATTTCTTTTGATGAAACGTTTTGAATTAGCAAGGAGTGCCCTTTCTTGGAATTCCAAGTTTAAATCATTTAGGTACTCATCACCAGTTCTTTCATCAATCTCATCTTCAGAATCCTCTTGAAAATCCTGCACAACACCATTAGAATAAAAGGCAGTTGATATGGGTGAGGAGGTCAAGGCCTTTTTGGTCTCAAGAGCTTTTGAGTCTGGGTATCTCCTAGAGATTAAGTTGTCTTTATAGACAAACTTCCCATAGATCTCAGGGAGCTCAAGGGTCTGAATGTGATTAGCATTCCTGAGGCCTTGTGAGAAGTTTAGCCACTTCTCAGGGAGACTGTTGACAAAGCCAACATTTATCTCATGCTTAGACAAAACTACACCATCATTTGATAATTCGTTTATCAGGGTCTTGTATCTGGTATATGTCTGAGAGAGACTTTCAGAGTCCTTTGCTCTGACAGTATTGTACTCAAGTTTCAGGTCCATTATCCTGTTTTCCTTGGTATCTGAAGGACCTTCAAAGCTATTGATCAAGTCATCCCAAGTTTGCTTGGCTGTTTAACAGTTGATGACTGATTTCATTATATCGTCAGGAAGACAAGATATAATGATGCTTTTCAGGCGTTGGTCTTGATTGACCACCCTTCTCTCATCAATGGTCCACTGAGCTTCAGGCTTGTTTAGCCCTTCAGCAGTCTTTGGGACATAGGGACCTTCTTTGACACAAGTGATGTAGTATGGTTCCATACCAGTCAAGTAGCAAAGCATTCGCTTTTTCCACTTGCTAAATTTACCAGCTTCAAGTCTGGGGGCAATAGCTGAAAAGCTTCTACCCTTTTTATCGACTAGCTGGGGCACATTAATATTAGCCATAGTAGGATCTTGGTTTTAAAAACCTTAAGCACTCTTAGTTTTTGAAAAGATTTTATAAACCAGAGGCTCTGATGCCACTTGTTGTTCCCTTAACACGCTTAGAGATAGCTAAAAAGTTAATCTAATCGTGTTTATGACTGATACGATGTATTTGATTAATTACAACTTATAAGTAAAAATGTAAATATAAAAACACAATGTTTTTCAATGTTTAAATTCTTATTAGAAATCAATCAAAGAATCTATTACCCAAGTGTTTTGCGGAACAAACACTTGGGATTGAATAGACAAGGTATGGTGTCTCCTATCTAAACTCAACCAATGCTTAAGTGGTAACAAAACTAAACGAGAACTTTTGTTGGTTGTTGACCAACGGAAAGAAAGGGAGAAAGAAATGGGATTGTGTCAGATCTACGCTACGAAAAGGAGCAAGCGGAGAGAGCATAAAGAGCTTACTTATAAGGTACGAGCTTAGAGCCTTGCGTCACTCTGGTATGCTAATCACTTCGTTGTACGACTCTGGAACGGTAGTCGCTTAGTGTGACAGCACTATGGGATGCAAAGAAGCTTCGTCACCCTTCTTTAGTTGCTTCTCCTTTTTTCATCGAGATTGGGGCTGGACTGGATAGTGCATTGCCTGAGCTATCTCAGGGATTGGTTACTCTTTGTAGGAGAAAAGGGGTATTGTGAAAGTCTAAGCTTTTATTGCACAAAATACCTAACCCACTTTTCTCCATCTGTTTGCTATTTATAGGCAAACATGTAAGAGTACTGAAGATTAAAAATACATAAACAATAGGAAGGCGTGTCCCAATAAGACTTGTCCTTATCTCTTTAAACCTTCCCGCTCAATCCCGCCTTTCTTTCAGGCTTCAGGTTTTTCAGTCTTCGCCTTCAGTCTTCAGTCTTCAATCTTATTGTTGTTGAGGAGACTGGGGTTCAGTGAGTTCTTGTCCAACACTCACTGAACCCATTACCTTCTTCTTTGGCTCAAGTAACACTTCAGGGAGTACCGCCTCACTGTGTGGTGAATCTTTCTTCTTAGATTCGTCCTGAGCATCTTGAAGGTAACTCACTGAGTGACTGTTCACTCAGTGACTTAGAATGTTTTCGGTTTAATTAACACTTAGCTTAATTTGTATTCAAATCCTGTTTTAAGGATCCTTGGGTACTGAAGGACCCAACAAGAGCGTACACGGCACCACTAAAGTACCGATGGTACAACTAAATTTAGTGGTGCCATGTGACAATTAGTGGTGCCGTGTCCTTATAACGGCTAGTTTTTCTTTGCCTATAAATAGTGGACCACTTTACCCTTCCAACTTGATTTTTTCCAGTGAGTTTTCTCTGGTCTAATCCCTCCTCACTTAGAACACTTTCTTTGATCATTTAGAGAGTCTTAGTTTGTTTAAAAGTGATCCTTTCATCCCACCAAGAGATCCTCTTCATTCCTCTTCTAGTGCAAGAGAAGAACACAAGGTATCAAAGATGATACAAAGTGTTGTAGTTTTAGGTAGAGCACTTGTAACATTTGTTACACACTTGATTGTGTCATAGTATACATCAAGTCTATCTTTCTTTTGAGAGTTTGTGAGGGAAGATCATTGTGATCTTATAGAGATATTGAATATCTCTTGTAGCTTGTGAGCTAGTGTGTTGATCAAGTTGATCAAAGGTAGATAGGGTAGATTGAGTCAAGTGAGGGTTGATCATTGTGATCTTGTCGAGATCTTGGAGATCTCTTGAAGCTTGTGAGCTTGTGTGATTGATCAAGAAGATCAAGGGTAGATCGGGTAGATCGAGTCAAGTGGGAGTAGATCATTGTGATCTTGTCGAGATCTTGGAGATCTCTTGAAGCCATTGGGCTTGTGTGATTGATCATGTGGATCAAGGGTAGATCGGGTAGATCGTGGTAGATTGGTGCTAGCTAAGATTAGCACTCGACATCTAGCTTAGTGTCGGAAATAGGATAAGCGACGTGTATGGTTTTCTCCGCCTGAAGGGAGCTTGTTGATTAGTGAAGTAACTCTCGAGTTGGATACTCGGGGAGTGGAGTAGGGCAAAGAGGAGCTTCGTGACCGAACAACTATAAATCATCGTGTCCGGTTTGCGCCTTCTTACTTATCTCTTTACTTTTATTTTATTCTTTATCGCTTTATATTTATATTTGCATTGCGTTTATGCTTGTGTGCTTTGTTGCTTATATTCTGTTGACTATGATTGTGTCATGGTTTGATTGTGTTTGTGTGGTAGTTTACTTTATACTATCTCTAGATGTTATATGATCATTGTTGACACTTTTCATTTTATGTCACACTTGATCGGGTGTTTGATACAAAAGGTTTTAAGTTTTTAAATCGAAACGTATTCACCCCCACCCCTCTACGGTTTCCACAAAAAGCTCTAAAATTTGTATATAAATAGCTTCTCTTACAAATTTTAAACATCTCAGCGGGAAGCACAGTCCAAATTACTCTGTTTCAGTAAGTTCATAATCCTATGTGCTTTTTATTTATTTATTTAGTTAGTTATTTGCATGTCTTTGAATGCCTGATGTATAGTTTTTGATTGTATTAATCATCTCACTGTTAGTATACAATGCTGATATAATTATATAAACAATCAACTTACATCAATGTTGAACCATTTACACATTAACGCTATTTAATCATAACCAAGGTAAGATTTTCAGACTTGTTAAGCATTATCATACTTCCTTTTCACTTGTTTGTGGTCAAACTGAGACAAATAAGCAACAAACACCCTCGTGGGTGTTGTTATGAACTGAATAGCCAAACAAACGTACCTTACGTAGGTGGCTTTACAACACGACTACAACAACAATATATAGTAACTAAAATCACACAAAACAACGACAATACAAACCAACACCTTTTGGTTTTGTGGTTGAACCGAGACCAATCAAGTACTCGACCAAAACCAGTGATAACAACACAAACATACAAGCATAAAACACAACTGCAAATGTAAACTCCACTTTTAGTTTCTGTTAACTCGAGACTATGACACAACCTATGTGGTTGTGTCGAGCAGAGACACACGCAAACGAGCTCACGCCATTGGAGTCTCGCTAAACTAATAACCAAAAACAAGTGTCCCCTAATCGCGAATGAAAACAATGACACAAATAAGCTATACCAATTGCAACTAAGAACCGAAACCACATGAGCACACCCCCCCCCTTGGCTGCTCATACATAAACCAAGCCAAACAATCACCCTTTTGGGTTTAGTAGCTGACGAAAATAACAACAACCAACCCAACATCACCTTTGGGTGTAGTTGTGGAACCGAGACGGAGTCAAACCAACACGCCCTTGAGGGCTTCTTTCTTATGCCGTAAACAACACAACCACAAGCAGGAACCAAAAATCTATCAAATCCTAATCTAATCCGTGACCAAAACAGGTCACGACCTAAAACCACATCGGGTCGAACCCGACTCGAAGCATAACCAAATCAAACAAACACTGCATATAAAAGTTTTCTTACCACACAGAATAAATTAAAATGTTTTAAACAAGTTTTATATCCACGAAAAGAAATGTAAATCAAGATTCAAATCGGTTCACACATGAACACCAATTCAAGATTCCAATTTATAATTACAATTAGTAACAATGAACAAGAAAAGAATTCGATTAAAACCTTACAATAAACAAGCAAAACTCTACCCGAATCTACCAAGCCTGAATCCAAGCAGGAACCACCAGAAGTATTCGTTTGTTTGAGGTGTAAGTGGTGTCTCTCTTGTGGAAATGGTGGCGGTTTAAAAAAGAACATTGTTGGGAATTAAACAAACAGTTAGTACTGCCAGGCATAAATTAGTACTGTTGAAGATTCGTTCAAGATTACACTAACAGTACTAAGTCAGTTAGTACTGCTGGTAGAAGAAGTTAGTACTGGTTATAAGATAAAGACAGAATGTGAAAGACGCGTAATGATATATATATATATATATATATATATATATATATATATATATATATATATATATATATAGAATAGATTACATGTATATCTTATTAAGTTAGATTGATACGTATAATAGTTTTACTTGTATAGGACTCCTTGTTCTATAAAAGGAGATTCTAATTAGGGTTTCATATTACACACGCTCATATATCTCTAAACCCTAAGTACGAATTAATTGTAAGAGCTTCAAGGTTGTCGAACCCTGGTGATATTGTAGATCATCCGTATTAATATATTGAAGCTAATCGTTGTGTTAAACATTGTGTTCTTGTTTTTCATTGTTACATTCATACAATCACACACATCACCAAACACAAAATCTTCTAAGTGCTTTGTAGTAAATTCCGCGTGCTACTTAGCATTATACTCAAAGTATCTTCAACACAAGTCGTGTGTTTAGATCCGGTCAAGTGGTATCAGAGACAGGTTTCTGATACTTTGAATTAGAAGGTCCAAAAGTATTTACTCACTTGCTACCTAGAAGATGGATATGGAGACACCACAAACCTCAATCCTTGCTAAACTCCCCATGCTAAAACAGAACGAATATGATCTATGGCGGCTCAGAATTGAGCAATATTTCATGGTGCAAGACTATTCATTATGGGATATCATAATCAATGGTGATTCCTTCAAACCTACTACTTCTGAGGAAACACATGCTGATGGTTCCAAGACCACAAAGCTTAACACTGAGCCTGTTACTAATGATGAAAGAATAAAGAAGAAGAATGATCAAAAGGCTAAAAATCTGTTACTCATGGCAATACCTAATGACCAAGTGTTAAACTTTAGCCAATATGAGACTGCTAAGACACTCTTTGAAGCAGTTGTGGAGAGATTTGGTGGTAATGAAGCCACCAAGAAGGCGCAAAGAACCCTACTTAAGCAGAGTTATGAGAACTTTAGTGCATCAAGTTCTGAAACACTTGATCATATCTTCAATAGACTTTAAAGGATTGTCAGCCAGCTTACTGTTCTGAAAATTGTGATTCCATAAGAAGATCTCAATATGAAGTTTCTCAATAGTCTACCTGCTGAATGGAACACCTATGTGGTTATCTGGAGCAATAAGCCAGAACTGGAAAAGATGTCACTGAATGAATTGTACAACAATCTCAAGATTGTTGAACAAAAGGTGAAGAAAGGAGGAAGCACTAGTTCTAGTTCTGGAAACACAGCATTCTTATCATCTTCCAACAATAACAGTCCTGATGATGTTGAAGCAGTTGGTACTGCTAGCCCTAAAGTTAGCACTGCTAGTGTAAAAACTAGTACTGCTGGCTTAACTGATGAGACCATATATGCATTTGTGTCAGAACAATCTGGTGGGTCTCAAATCTTCAATGAAGACCTTCTTCAGATTGCTGAAGATGATTTGGAAGCCATGGATTTAAAGTTGCAGTTGGCATTGATAAGTATTAGGGCTAAGAAGTATTATCAAAGGACTGGGAACTAGATTACCTTCAATGGAAAAGATGTTGCTGGGTATGATAAGTCCACGGTGGAGTGCTATAATTGTCACAAGATGGGGCACTTTGCCAGGGAATGTAGGAGCCCAAGACAACAAAATAACAAGGGTCAAGGATTCAAGAGTCAGCAAGGAACAAGGAGAACAGTGAATGTGGAAGATACTTCTTCCAAATCAATGGTTGTTGTTGATGGAGCTGGTTTTGATTGGAGCTTCATGGAAGAGGAAGATGATTCAGCCAACATTGCATTAATGGCTTTCTCAGACTCAGAGGTACATATTGTTCAAAAGTGTTCAAACTCTTGTCATGCTTTAAAAGATTATGAAACTCTTAAGAAACAATATGATGATCTTAGAGTAGAATTTAATCAAGTAAATTTTAGTCTGTCTAATCATAAAAGAGGACTAGCTGTTTTGGAGGAACAACTTGATTTTTATAGAAACAATGAATCAAACTTTCATGATGATATAGTTGTTTTAAAGAGGGATTTGCAATTGAGAGATGATAAAATGAGTGGGCTTGTATATGAACTAGAGACACTTAAGAAAGAAAAAGAAAATATAAAGTTAAGTGTTGACACTCTTGAGTATACATCCAAAGTGGTTCAAAGAATTATAGATAGTCAAATAGTTCATAAAGCTACATCTGGTTTAGGTTACAAGTCTGTTGCTCCCCCAAATAGAGGAATGTTTGTCCCTCCAGGAATTGATTTAGCTCATACAGGTTTAGAAGAGTTTAAGGACATTGAGTTTCCTGGGTATGGTGCTAAAACAAGTGAGAATCCTGTTAAATTTGTTAAGGCTGAGGATTCTTATGTTAGTGCAAGTGATAAATCACTTTCTGAGGATAAGGTGTCCTTTGGTAGGAACTCAGATGCACCAACCATAGAGGATTGGACATCTGATGATGAGGATGATCAGGTTAAGGCTAAACCTGATGCTGTTAAGGTAGAAGTTAAACATGCTCCTAAGGTGGTTAAAACTGAAAACATAAAACCAGTTAGGAAAAATGTTAAGTATGCTGAGATGTATAGGTCTACACATAAATCTTCAGTTCCTAGGGGTAACCAGAGGAACTGGAATGGTTTAAAATCTCAACAATTAGGTGATGAGTTTGTCATGCAAAACAAAGTATGTTTTGTATGTGGAAAGTTTGACCATTTGGCTGCTTATTGTAATTCAAACCCATGGAAAAAGAGGGTTTTTGGGAATTCAAGGGTGAATAGGAACAACAATGCTAGGGTAACTCAAAACAGTCTAACTAGATTGACTAACCCTAATGAAAATCATAAGATGACATCCAGAGCAGTTATGTTGAGGTCTGGCATTAAAGCAGTTTCAACTGCTAGACCAAACAAATGGTTTAATAACAAACAAACTGTTACTAGTGCAAAACCACTTTCAAAACATGCACAAACAGTTAAAGGACCCTTTTATAAGAAAACATATTTGAGTAATCAAAAATGGGTGCCTAAAGTTAAACCAACAGTTCCAACTGCTAGGCCAGCAGTTCCAACTGCTAGGCCAGCAATTCCTACTGCTAGGCATATGAGTGTTAAGGGTCAATGGGGCAATGCTGTGAAGGCCTCAGCACGTTGGGTCAGGAAATCTATCAAACCCAATGGTGCATCAATGACTTTCAACAAATATTCTTATATTGATGCACAAGGCAGATCCAAGTCAGTGATGGCTTGGGTCCACAAAAGGAACTAACCCCCTTATTTTGTGTGCAGGAACATCCTACAAATGATGGAGAAGATAGAGGATACTCAGACAGTGGATGTTCTAGGCACATGACTGGTAACATGTCATACCTTTCAGACTTTGTGGCTTTGGATGGTGGACCTGTTATCTTTGGAGGTGGAGTTGGTGGCAAGATTACTGGTAAAGGTGTAATTAAAACTGATAATCTAGACTTTGAGAATGTGTATTTTGTACCAGAGCTAAAGTACAACCTTTTTAGTGTATCATAAATTTGTGATAAATAGAACAAGGTATTATTCACTGATACTGACTGTCATATTCTTTCTCCTGATTTCAAGCTACCTGATGAAAGTCAAGTATTGCTTAAAATCCCCAGAAAGGGTAACACATACAGTGTTGAGATGAATAAACTTGTTCCCAAAGAAGGTCTTACTTGCCTTGTGGCAAAAGCCACATTGGAGGAGTCAATGTTGTGGCACAGAAGGCTTGGTCATGTTAATTTTAAAACCATTAAGGCATTAACAAAATTGCTAAAAATGGTTTGGTAAGAGGTTTACCTAACAAAACTTTTCAAAATGACCAAACCTGTGTTTCTTGCCTTAAGGGTAAGCAACACAGAGCTTCTTGTAAGCCAAAGTTGCATAACTCTAACAATCAAGCTTTATACTTACTTCATATGGACTTGTTTGGTCCAACTTCTGTGAATAGCTTGAATGATAAAAGATATTGTTTAGTTATCACTGATGATTATTCTAGGTTTACTTGGGTTTTCTTTTTGAGAACTAAGGATGAGACTAGTGAAATCCTTAAATCCTTTATAGTTGAGGTAGAAAACCTAGCTGATAAGAAAGTAAAAATAATCAGATGTGATAATGGAACAGAATTTAAGAATAGGGTTATGGATGAGTTTTGCAGAGAAAAAGGTATTAAAAGGGAATTCAGTGTAGCTAGAACCCCACAGCAAAATGGAGTAGCTGAAAGGAAAAATAGGACCTTAATAGAGGCTGCTAGGACAATGTTAGCAGATTCTAAGTTACCTATTTCATTTTGGGCTGAAGCAGTTAGTACTGCTTGTTATGTTCAGAATAGGGTTCTAGTAGTGCAACCTTACAATAAGACTCCTTATGAGCATTTTAGAGGTAGAACCCCTGCCTTAAGCTTCATGAGACCTTTTGGTTGTCATGTCACTATCCCTAATACCAAAGACCAACTAGGAAAATTTGATGGGAAATCTGAAGAGGGTTTCTTTGTTGGTTACTCTTTGAACAACAAAGCTTTTAGGGTGTACAATAAAAGCACCAAACATGTTGAAGAGAATCTGCACATTGAATTTCAGGAAAATATACAAAATGTTGCAGGTGTTGGTCCAGATTGGTTGTTTGATCTTGATATGCTTTCAGATTCTATGAATTATGTGCCTGTTACAGGTACAAATACTAACCATGATGCAGGTTCAGAAGAAGATGATGAAGAGTATATCTTGATGCCAATCTTGGAAGATAGTCCATTGAATGATTCTTCCTCAAAGGATGCTAATGGAGAGAAGAATGATGGTGCCAACAATGGACAAGATGGAAAAGAAACAGAAATTCCTGAGAGCAGTACAAATGGAGTTAGTACTGCTGAGCCAAAAGAAGGTACTGATGGTTCAAATCTTCATACTGATGAACCAACAGTTGATACTGTTAGTCTTTCTGATGAAGAAGTGGAGCTGCACAACATGCCAATGAATTATGATGTTCCTCCTACACCTCAAACAACAATTCACAAGAATCATCCACTTACCAATGTTATTGGAGATGTTCAGTCTGGAGTGAAAACCAGAAGACAAACACAAGAACCAGATCATCATGGATTTCTCAGTGTTGTTTATGAAGAGAAACACCATGAAGATGAGCATGAATGTATGTTTGTCTGTTTCCTATCCCAAATAGAACCCAAAAATGTGCTCAAGGCTTTAGAAGAATCAAGTTGGGTTGAGGCAATGCAAGAAGAACTGCTTCAATTCAAAATTCAGAAGGTTTGGGTTCTGATTGATCTACCAAAGGGGATGAGAGTGATTGGTACTAAGTGGGTATTCAAGAACAAGAAGGATGAGAGAGGTATAGTGATAAAGAACAAAGCAAGGCTTGTGGCTCAGGGTTATACTCAGGAAGAAGGGATTGATTATGAGGAGGTTTTTGCTCCTGTTGATATAAATAATGCCTAAACACGTTATTAATATTTTTTGATATCTCTACGTTTTGATAATCACAAAATGTAAAATCATTAATCAGAAAATTATGACGTAAACAAGTATTTAGTTGTAAATATCTATTTCTATAACTCAAATCACTTAAGGTATGAATGAACTAATGCTTAATGCATTGTATGATCAAAGGAACATTTTCTTAAACACTAGATTTTTTATAAAATGTCAAAAACATTTTATATCTTTTAGAAAAACATTTTTGGTAATAAATAAAAAGGTTTAATTCATTATAAATTTATGAATTCAAATTTTCAACAAAAATCAGTAAAAATGTTCCAGAAAAACCTTCCCCACAAAAAGACAAAACTGGGCAACGGCTAGGGAGGGGCGGCCCCCTTAATTATACTAGGAGGCCCCCTTAAAATTAAGGGGACCGCCCCCCCCCCCCCTATTTAAGGGGGCTGGCCCCGCTCTAGTAGGTTCCAGCTGTCCAGTTTTTCTGCCTATAAATACCAGCCTTCCCCTGGATTTTTACTTACCTTTTGCACCCCAAACCTTCTGTTTTAAATCTTGTAAATCCTTTCCAAAAACCCTTTGATCATATTCTCTTAAGCATTGGTTTCTAAGTGATCCAAGCTTCCACCATCAAAGTGCAAAAGAAGAATACTCCTTCAACTAGAGAAGAAGTATTATAGCTTAACTCATATCATCATTGTAGTTGTGTAAAGTGTTGTATAGTTGTGATAAGTAGATCTAAGTGTAAGTAACTAGTTGTGTTGTAAAGAAGTAGTGTAGAAGTAGTTGTGAAGTAGTCGTGAATTAGTCGTGAAGAAGAAGTCGTGAAGAAGTCGTGAAGCCGTCGTGAAGAAGTCGTGATTAAGTTGTGTAGAAGTTGTGTATAAGTTGTGAGATTGGTTCTAGCTACGATTAGAACTCGACATCTAGCTTTGTGTCGTTAACCCGGGTGTAAGCTAAAGTTGTGTAAGGTTTTCTCCGCCATAAGGGAGTTTGTTGACATAGTGAAGAAAACTCTCGAGTAGGTGACTCGAGGAGTGGAGTAGGGCAAGGAAGGTGTCCTTGTAGCCGAACCACTATAAATCTCCGTGTTGTGGTTTGATCTTTCCATCTCTTTCTTTTATTTCATTATATTTACTTTACTTGCATTGCTTATCTATATTTGTTTATATTTGTTCATATTGATCAAGAGTTGAATTCACATAAGATAGAATCGAAGCTTTAAAAAGTAAACAAAAGTTTTCATAAATTAAAAAGACGTAAAACTATTCAACCCCCCCTTCTAGTTTTCCACATTGACTATGAGGAGGTTTATGCTTTGTTGCTAGGATTGAAGCAATAAGGTTCTTTCTTGCTTATGCTTCCTTTATAGGGTTCATGGTCTATCAAATGGATGTGAAAAGTGCCTTTCTGTATGGTACTATTGATGAGGAGGTCTATGTTTCTCAACCTCTAGGTTTTATTGACCCTGACCATCCTGACAAAGTTTACAAGGTGGTTAAAGCCCTCTATGGCTTGCATCAAGCTCCAAGAGCTTGGTATGGAACTCTTGCAACTTGTCTTTTGATGAATGGGTTCCATATGGGAAAGATTGATCAAACTCTGTTTATCAAGAAGAACAAGGGTGATATACTACTGGTTCAAGTTTATGTAGATGATATCGTCTTTGGTTCTACAAAGAAAGAAATGTGTAAAGAGTTTGAAAAGCTAATGAAAGATCAGTTTCAGATGAGCTCTATGGGTGAGCTTACTTTCTTTCTAGGACTTCAAGTACAGCAGAAGTCAGATGGAATATTTATCTCTCAGGATAAATATGTTGGTGAAATTTTGAAAAAAATTCCAATTCACAGATGTTAAAGCTGCAAGTACACCTATTGATAAGGAGACACATTTACTATTGAAAGATCAAAGTGGTGAAGCTGTGGATGTGCACATGTATAGATCTATGATTGGGTCTTTGATGTATCTCACATCATCCAGGCCTGATATTATGTTTGCAGTTTGTGCTTGTGCAAGATTCCAAGTCACTCCTAAAGTGTCTCATATGACAGCAGTGAAGAGAATCTTTAGATACCTTAAAGGTCAACCTAATCTAGGTCTGTGGTATCCTAAAGAGTCTGCATTTGATCTGGTGGCTTACTCAGATTCTGATTATGCTGGAGCTAGTATGGAGAGAAAATCTACAACTGGTGGTTGTCAGTTTCTTGGATGCAGATTAATTTCATGGCAGTGCAAAAAGCAAACTATGGTGGCCACTTCTACTACAGAAGCTGAATATGTGGCTGCTGCAAGTTGTTGTGCTCAAGTTCTTTGGCTTCAGAATCAATTGCTTGATTATGGGTATAATTTCTTGAATACAATAATTTTCATAGACAATAGCAGTACAATGTGCATAGTTAAAAATCATGTTCAACATTCAAAAACTAAACATATTGAAATTAGACATCATTTTATAAGAGATTGTAATGAAAATAAGTTGGTTCAGGTTGTCAAAATTCATACTGATGACAATTTTGCTGACTTACTAACTAAAGGTTTTGATGTGACAAGGTTTCAGTACTTGGTAACAGGTATTGGAATGCTTAATCCTTGAAAATTTCGATGTCTAAGTGTTTTTGTAATCATAAGGATTTTGTACTGCTAGGTGTGTCTGATGAAACTGCTGGGTATAGTTTGTACTGCTTTGTAATTTTTAGTACTGCATATGGACATTTGTTAGTCACTTGTGATAACTGTTAAAAAGGAAATGTTTTGCAATGTATTTTCTTTGGTTTTGGATTAACATTTGCAGGTTGAATAAGCAAATTGCTTGAAGTATGTCCATTTTAAATTGGATTGTACTTTGGAAATAATGGTGATTTGGAATGTCAAGTGTGAGAATTTGTCACACAACAAATGGTAATTGGTTCACCATGTCTAACCCACATAAGAACCAACTAGTCCAGATCAAACGGTTTCTAGTAAAGACTAATCAAATCCGTTTATGGTTGACAGTTTACCAAAAACTGGATGGTCATTAACTCACCATATCTTAAAGTAAAGAGTTGACTAGTCCAAAGCAAACGGCTATTGGTAAAGACATATCAAATCCGTGGATAGCTGATAGTTTGCTAAAAACTATAAGTGGGAAAAATTGTTTTCAAGTCCACATTAAGTTTATTCTGATCTCTGAAAATTTTTGCTAAACAGTTTGTACTGCTAGTTCTAACTAGTTTGTACTGTTCATTTAAACTTGGTTTAAAACTGAGTTTATACTCTATGATTCACCTCTCTCAGAAGGTTACACATCTGGAAGTGATGAGAGTAGGTCTGAAACTAAACACCTGAATTGATGGAAACTTGTACAAATTGTCATATTGGAAGTTGAGTTCAAATGTCATATATTCATGATTTATGTGATGGTGAAGATTCTTCCAAACAGGGGAGGAATTCAAGTTTGTTCAGTTACTGTTAAAGATAACTATGTAACTCAGGGGAGGATATCAGTTCAATACTGTTATGGTTTCTTCAAAAGCTTATATGTGAAGAAAATTCTAAAGTGATTCAAGATTGAAGATAAGTGTTTGAAAGAATCCACCCCATCATATACAGAGTTTAATTCAAGAAGAAACTTAATGATTTGCAAAGAAATCATAAGTTTAAGGGAGGATTGTTGGGAATTAAACCAACAGTTAGTACTGCCAGGCATAAATTAGTACTGCTGAAGATTCGTTCAAGATTACACTAACAGTACTAAGTCAGTTAATACTGCTGGTAGAAGAAGTTAGTACTGGTTATAAGATAAAGACAGAATGTGAAAGACGCGTAATGATATATATATATAGAATAGATTGCATGTATATCTTATTAAGTTAGATTGATATGTATAATAGTTTTACTTGTATAGGACTCCTTGTTCTATAAAAGAATATTCTAATTAGGGTTTCATATTACACACGCTCATATATCTCTAAACCCTAAGTACGAATTAATTGTAAGAGCTTCAAGGTTGTCAAACCCTGGTGATATTGTAGATCATCCGTATTAATATATTGAAGCTAATCGTTGTGTTAAACATTGTGTTCTTGTTTTTCATTGTTACATTCATACAATCACACACATCACCAAACACAAAATCTTCTAAGTGCTTTGTAGTAAATTCCGCGTGCTACTTAGCATTATACTCAAAGTATCTTCAACACAAGTCGTGTGTTTAGATCCGGTCAAACATAAATTAGATGCTTTGACTCTTTCTTTTGATATGTTGATTGTGGTGCCATCCTCTTTGAGGAAAAACATCTATCACCTTCGATCTTCAAGACAACCCGTGACTCTTGTGGGACGGGGTGAAACAGACAATGGTGATGGATCAATGTTGATACTGATTTTTCAAGATGCTGAGGGGGGTGATATCGAGAGAGAAAGAAACAATAGATAAGGGGTATGTGTGGTGGGGAAGGAAGGAGCAGAGAAGGGCAGGTAAAGAAAATGACCTTTCTGATAAAGGAGATAAAGAAGAAAAAGAATATATAGTGGGCGGTTGTGGTTATATAAAAGAGATGGTCATGCTAAATTTTATTTATACCTCGTGTATTCCGTTTCCTGTTGAGCTAAAGTGTAAACTCGATAGCTTGGTTTAGTAAAAATACAAGAATTACATTTCTGGAAGCGTTTTTCTAAAAATGGTATAAGAACAAAAGTTATTGATTCCGAAAATTAACTATAAAATTTACACCATTACCAATGTGGTGTCGGTACGCGTGTGGTGTCATGTTTTTCAGAAAAGTGAGATGACTTCTCGGTTTTGTATATAAATTGCCTGTAAGTGATTACTTCACTTTCCTTGATTAAATTAAGTGGTTTGGATGGTTACTGTATGCTACAGTGTGCGAAATAACTTTTCAAAATAGTCAAATAAGCTCAAAAAATGCTCAAATAAATTGTCAAGTAATAATAAGTAAATTTTTATTATTAAAATAATGTTTAGAAAATTACGGGTGGTTACAGTTTACCCTCCTTAACGCGAAATCCGTCCCGAATTTCAGTTTATGTTATCCGATAAAATGGTGTCTGGGAAGAGATGTTGATACTCACAACAGATTTGGGTCTCACCAGGCTGTTTAGGGGTTTCTCTTTGTTTGTGAGAGGGTACCCAGGTTGTCTGCTATTGGTTTTCCCCTTTTCGTGAATTGGTGAGTTACAATGATTCCTGAAGTTAGTTTAATATGATAAGGGTTATAATCTCAACCCCACGATGTTTTGCAGCCTTGTTAGTGCGGCTCCTCAAATTTTCTCGGTCCTATTCCCAGTTATGATCTCTTCCCTAGGCACGAAGTTTCAACATGTTCTGATTTAAAGTGGTAAAATGTCATGATGACTGGTTTTCAAGATTTGATCCGGAGTTGTGTGTTTTTCCCTCTAATAGGATTAGAAAGAAATCTTGTTCGAAAACTTTATTTGAGTAGGTCTTCATACGGATTTGACCAAAATAACTTTCCAACTAATACACATTCCTTTGTTAGAGATCAATAGGTACGTAGGGTGACACGGTTTCAGAAGGTTTAAAATTTTGTAAAACGGTTCTTAATCATGGTGTGGATAAGATAATTTTCATAAAAATTGACGTCTGACATTCCTTAACAAAAGTTTGATAAAGTTTGAGCAGAAGAATTTTACGCATCAAAATGAGTGTTTTAGAAGGATACCACTACGGATTTCATAAACATAGGCATTCAATTTACTTTAACAGTACCAAGAGGTAATAATATAAATGCTTTCCAGGTGGGTGGATAGTTCACCGGGTGATTGCAAAATAGTTTACAAAACGGGTTGTACGACAGTTTATAGAGTCAAGTCTTTCCTCCAATCCTTATTCATTGAATGTATCATGCATTAAATCAAGTCTTTAACACTTGATGCATTGTAGATGCTCTTAGGCTAAACACAGTAATTAGGGTCAATCCCCCTCATTTTATATGCCACGTAAGCTTTCTCTCTCCGGCGATTGCTTGCACAGTAAGGTGACCTACAATACAAAAACCATACCCTACAAAAATACCTTTTATATTTAATTAACTACACACAAACACACAAGAACTTGGGAGATCAGATCGCTTGGACGACCCACATCAAAAAAAATGGAGGGATCGATCGAGTGGTGATTTTGTGCCAAAATAAGGCTGACTGACATTTCAATCGATCGATCATATGGCGATCGACATTACTGCGAGTAGCCTTAGTATTCCCATTATCATTTCCATTTCCATTACTTAAAATGAAACAAGCACCCCCTGAGTTCCAAAGAGCATGAGGTACAGGCGTTTTCGCCCAGCGTCGTCCCCTAAATGCGACGAGTAAACGCGAGACCCACACGGTGTGTGATGTTTTGTGCCTCGCGCCGTCTCCACCAGCCCAAATGGTCCCGTATTTGTCCCTTTTTGTGTGTTGTATTTATGTTTTAGTGGCTTATGCGTAAGCAAGAAGGTGTCTTATGACACCAGAAATAGGAAGGAGAGGTGTTTTGTGTAGTGTAATAAATTATGATGTTATGAAAAAAAAGTGTTGAGATGACAGCACTTTACCCACGGTACCACACGGCGGTACCAATCGATACCTTATGCTCTAAATACTTAAACATGCTTCTGTTGAATTATAATACCATGACTTATCATATATATATAAATCATTAACATCAAAGAACACATATTGCGAAAGCGAAGGATATATATAACACATAAATAATTAACTGAATATTAAAGTGAACGTACCTTGATGATTCTAGCAAGAACAAGAATCAAACCGTGCAATATGGATGATGAACCTTAATTAGGGTTTATAGGATTATAAGAATTGCCCCTTACCGATTTTGCAATTCAGTCCAAGATTCTTACAATAGTATGTAAGAATCACGTTCTTGTACACACAAACTAATACCGAATTAATGTTATGCAAGTAGTGAACACAAAACAATTTTTGCTTTTCAATAAAACAAAAGTTGACACCCTTAAAGGGATGTTCGGCCGATTTAATAAGCAAGAGAGGAAAACACAAAGGTTTTGGGTATTAGAGTGTACAAGAGTACCCAATAATGAATCCTAACCTTTTTATTTATAGGGAGTAAACTTAGAGGACAAGTTAACCAAGGATTAGGGTTCCTAACCCCTTGGCCGATCGGCATAGCCCATAAGGGCTTCCGGATCCTTCTCAACCTTCCTAATTTTCACTCTTTAATTGTTTCCTTTTATCGTTTAACGGTCGTTAGTCATTATCCGTTAAGTACTTAACGTCCGTTAAATGTTTTTTGCATATTATAATTATATATAACATTTTATAAATAATTATTAATCATTAATTCTTCATTTGTAACGTGTGCAATCCCGTGAACTCGAGTTCGATCTTAACACACAACTACTATTTTATGTCTATAAAACTAACAGCTCCCACTTAGACATATCATAATAGTTGTGATCACATCGGTTAGCGTTTTGAAACACGCCGATGCCTCTAGTACAACTCGAGCAGGTGTCCTGGAAAAACCTTTAATGATTCATCATTATTATTATCCTTTTGTTTCTAATACTATATTAAATAAAGATATGGATATTATCTTTATTCAAAATTCTGTTTCTCGTTATTTGTGATTGAGCAAGATTACCAAATCTTCTGAACATATTCAGGGGAGATCTTGGGCGTGGCCACGCAAACATCTTGTCAACCATACGAGGGGCCCAGCAGTATTAAACTCCAAAAATAAATTTGGAGGAACAAATTCTATCTTGACTACAAGCATAACTCATGAACTTCGCAACAATTCCGAAAACAATCCTTATGACTACCAGTTACGTATAGCGTTAAATTGTTTCACAGAATGCATTACATTTACAACAGTTACTTGGTATCTCAAGTCTAAGGATAACTATTCATGATTTACTTAATAATATCCATAAGTAATATCATGTAGTTGGGATAAGTCCTATATTAAATTCATTGAATATCATGTGAATTTGGTATGACAACGCATCAATATACTTTCAAGTATATTATACCAAAACTCAGATTTGTCTTATCATAATGATATTCCCATATCATTAACTGATAATGGACATTTAGAATAACTAAGTTATTCACGGATAAAAAAAATGCAAAAATAGGATAACAATATTAAATAATGAATATAAACATAACCACTACTTTATTTCATTAATAAATAATAAATGTTTACGATAGCCTTTATCCAAATACTAAACACAGTCATGCATGAAACTACTAGCTAATCTAAGTCCAATTCCATTGGCCAGTTCAGTAAGCTTTTCTTTAGATAAAGCCTTAGTGAATGGATCAGCTAAGTTATCATATGTGTGAATTTTCAAGAGATTTATTTCACCTTCGCGGACTTGTTCCCAAACATAGTGATACTTCCGTAGAAAATGTCTGGTGCCCTTCATGACTCCAGGCTCATTGGCAAATATGATTGCAGCAGAATTGCTATGACAGGTAGTGAGAGATATTATCCGTTTTCATTTATGAGATTTATTTTGATGACACCTGAGAGATGTGAGTATCTAAACACTACTTGTGAGGTGCTAGTTTGTAATCTCCGTGCTTATTATGATTAAAGTGGAACGACTATTTGTTGTAATTACGTTTATATTAGCATTAAATGACCCCTAACTTGTATTTTGGTTAGAATAAAAGCGCATTTGCTTGAGGACAAGCAAATCTCAAGTGTAAGGGTATTTGATGAAGCGAAAAGTGTACCGCTTTTAGGGGGTCATTTAAGCCCTAAATCGTATTTATTTGATCAAATATTGCCCTAAATCGTTCCTTTTGTCATTTTAGGTACTTTGGAGAAGAAATCTGGAAAAGGAAGCATTTTGGACGTTTTTGGAGCATAAAAGTGAAGAAAACGACAAAGTCTCAAAATCGGCTGGAAAAGTACCTTTGACGGCGTCAGGGATTGTTCTAGACGGCGTCATGGCTTGGCAAAAGAGGTGGATATGAAAAATACACGTGACGCGCCAGAGAGTTTTGCAATGGAAAGTCTGACGGCGTCACCTTTTAAGATGATCAAGGCCATCACGGTTTAACTTAAAGAGAGACGGCGTCAAGCCCATTTCTGACGGTGTCAACCTTTGATAAGCCAAAGCGGATTTTGGAGCACTAAAGAGGGACGGCGTCAGGAAGACCATCCGGGAACCCTAGACACGGCGAGGTGACGGCGTCAAGATCTACAACGTGACGCCGTCAGCCCCTAAGTTCTATATATAGTTTTGCAATTTTTTGTCATGAGTGTGCAACTTTGTGAGGAGAAACCCTAAGACGAATTTCTGCCATTTTTAAGAGTTTTCATACCCTTGGATCTCCCATGTTTAATTGAAGATAAGTATTCATTTAATCAATCAATATGTCTATGTGTTGTTTGATTATATCTTGTTCTTGTCTTTTGATTAACATGCTAGGCTAGATTTATCTTGTATTTGCTTAGATCTAATGAAACCTAACTATTGATTATCGGTTATTAGTGTGTTATTAATTGTATTGGATGATTGTTTATCGATGTTAGGCTTAAGAAAACTGGCTAACTTCCTATATGGTAACTTGCTTGAACGTCTTAAGAAACATGAACCAATGCGTACTAAGGTTTTTATGGTTGTATTTAATGCATGAGCGAATTCTAGTGATCCCATGTTAGGAGCTTCCTAGCCGGCTCGACATAGGAGTGAAGTAGGAGCTTGTAGAGTTGGGGAAGTACGTACGCCACCCCACGATTGGTATTAAGAAATACACCCGTCATCCACGCAATTAATACACACTAATCAACCGGTAAAAGATAGTTAGGGAGTAAGGAAATCTAAGTAAACACATTTCTCTCCATATAAGTTACACAACCTTTTCATTTTCAGTTATTTTATTTTATTTGCATTTGTAGTAATTTGGGTTAGTTGACTAGCAACTAATTCCGCCCACTCTTTCAAACCCGAGATTTTACTTGCTTTCATAAAAATATAAAAATACAAAAAGAATCTTCCCTCACCCTTAGACCTATTAGAGTAGTTTTTCAATCCTAACGACACTATTCCCCTAGAGAACGATCAATCCCCCGGTACTCGCCACTTCACTATACTACATCGGTCAGGTACACTGCCTGGTGGGGATTGCAAGCCTCTTGAGATCCCTCGAGAGGTAAAACCTGTTGTAAGGTCGCAAAACCACGCATCAAGTTTTTGGCGCCGTTGCCGGGGACTAGTTATTGTTTAGGTTGAATTTTTATTTTATTAGGTCTACTCACTAGATTCCTTTCTAGTGAGATTTTATTTTATTTTTCTAGGATTTCCTTAGTCTCTCTTTTTCTGCTCTATCCATTGCTCAAATCTTCCTTGGCCATCATGGTAAACGAAGATCTCTCCAATCTTAGAGTCACCAGGAGTCGTAGTTCACTAAGAGACCTTATTCCACCCTACGCAGAACCTGATAGGGAAATGCGAAGATTAAGGCGACTCTTTGCAACACCCGAACCATCTGGCATTGCCATCGACTTTGATGATGCCCTCTCCGAGGAAGAACCCAATCATCATTCTACGCCTCCTAGCCCTCAACCCAATCACGATATGGAGGTTCCCGAAAACCCAATCCCTAAATGCCTCAAGGACTACTCTTCTCCCACCCCTCGTGGTTTTTCCAATGCTATCATTTTTCCAAATGAACACACGAATGGGGTCTTGCGTGTAACCGATATTTGGCTTGTCCAAAGTGTATGCAAGTTCCACGGATTGAAAACTGAAGATCCAATCAAACACATCAAGGACTTCCTGAAAATAGTGGATACCCTCCATACGGACGGGGCCACTAGAGATACCTCCCGGCTGCGATTCTTTCCCTTCACCCTTTATGAAAAAGCCGGAGACTGGTATAACCAACTTCCCTCCGAATCCATTTTCACATGGGAACAGCTTGTCTCAAAATTCTATGAGAAATTCTTTCCAATAGGAAGAACTTCAACGTTAAGAGACGAAATCTTCCGATTCTATGTTGGACCAGCTGAACCCATTCACGAATCTTGGATCAGATTCAAAGATCTGATTAGACAAGTCCCTCATCATGGCATTGAACTCTGGCTTCTTGTCCAAATCTTTTATGACAGTGTCCCTAAAAGCGACCAATTTGGCATTAATAATTCGGTAAAAGGAAAAATAGCCAACCTAAGTGCTGAGGAAGGATGGAATAGAATTGAGGAATACGCAAATGATCAAGACGATACCTGGGATGAATCCGATTCGATCATGAGCATTTCCAAGATCATGAAAGAGCCTCCTTTTGCTAGCCGGTTGAGTAGAATGAATGATCAAGTCTATTATCTAGACAAGTCACAACCAACTAAACGGTTGTCAAACCCATACTTGATCTGCGACCAATGTGGTGGCCCGCATGAAGTGGAGGAATGCGGGGATGATACCACCACCGAACAAGCATGCTTGTCAAGCCACGACATCTTCGATGATCCTTCGCTCTTAACTTTCTACCAAAACAATGATTTCACCCCTGGGGGAAATCTTGTGAGAGAAGAGGGAGGAGGAGAATATCCTGACTATAAGGTTAGGAGCACTTTTGAGGATGATCTTGGGCATTTCACGTTTGAAAAGAATCTGCAACTAAATGGTCTCGACAACCTTATCAATAGCCAACAAAACGACCTGAGGGCCAAATTCGCAGAACTCAACGCCACTCTCGACGGCCTTGGCAAACCTCAAAGAGATCCCTTACTCGCCATCACCACTCGTGCTGGAACAACTACTAAGGATCCACCTTACCCAGCTCAACAATCTAACGTCATGGAACCCAACACCCCTCATGAGGAGGAAGATAATGTGAACGATGAAAATCCCGAACACACCCCTCCGGTAACTCCCTCTCCACCTACTTCAACCAAACAGCCCATTAAAGTCCCATACCCGTCCCGCCTCAAGAATCAAAAGGTCGAAAATGATAATAAAAGATTCTTGTCATATTTGAAGAATTCGGTCGTCACCATACCCCTTCTTGATGCATGTTACCATATGCCCAAATATAGTACATACTTCAAGAAGTTGCTAACCAACAGAAAAGGGCTCGAGGGTCTTGTAACCTTAGGAGAAGAATGTTCTGTGGTGACTCAACGAGGGCTGCCAAAGAAGGTGGACGATCCAGGTAGTTTCACCTTGCCCTGCTCAATAGGATCTCTTTCAGTCAAGAATGCTTTAGCCAACTTAGGAGCAAGTATCAATCTTATGCCGCATTCCATGTTCCTCAAACTAGGGTATTCTGGGTTGAAACCAACCCGTATGAACATCCAACTAGCCGATAGATCAGTCAAATACCCCTTAGGAATATGTGAGAATGTGCTGGTTAAGGTAGGGAAGTTCAAATTTCCAGTTGACTTCGTCATCTTAGAGATGGAAGAAGATGACCTAGTGCCCATCATTCTGGGGAGGCCATTCCTTGCAACTGCTCGCGCTGTTATTGATGTTCATGACGGCAAACTAACCTTACGAGTGGGGGCCGATAGCTTAACCTTCGACATCAAGGACACAATGAATCTTTCTCTCGAAGCAGATAATCGGCTGTATTTCATCGGAGAAATCAATGAACTATCCGACGAGATTGACAATTGTATAGATGAACAGGTGGAAGCTGGTTGGTTGCGAGATGAAGCTTTCTTACCCATCTTAGAGGAGGAGAAGACTATGGATGTGAACGCAGTCTCCTTCTATCCCAGACAAGAAATCGAACAGCTTGAGCTTCGTAAACCCGAGAACAAACTTAAACCTTCCATCATCGAGCCACCTACGTTAGAACTCAAGGAACTCCCAAACAACCTTGAATATGCTTTCCTCCAAGGAGAAGATCAACTTCCGGTAATCATAAACTCTTCTTTGGAAAGTGAACAAAAGGATAAACTCTTAGGAGTTTTAAAAAAATATAAAGGAGTTATAGCATGGAGTGTAGCCGACATCAAGGGGATTGACTCTTGGTATGTGCTAAAACACATACCCTTTTCTTGACCAAAACCGGACCAAAATAACCAAAAACCCGACCAAAACGCCAAAAGATATTGTGTTTTTGTGTTTTTGCATGTGCAGGGATGGATATCGTGAAAATTGACAAAAGACACAAGAAAATCAAGAAAACGAGCACGAGATACGGGAATGACTCAGAGCTGAACCGGGAAAGCCATCATTGGTCAAGAAGCCAAAAATCACCCTTAGATCATACCTTGGTATATTGGCAATATCGGTCCTTTGAAGAATTCAACAATTACAACTATGGCCCCTAGAACTTTAATCCCTAAAAGCCTTAAACTAAATCCTTTCACTCGGATTTATACAACCAAAACCAAACCCGGTTGTATTAAAACCCAATCCACACAAATCTTAAAAATCCCACAGCCCACTTTTATTAAACCTAGCCCAAGCTTAATCGATACCCGACCCATTTAACCTACCCGGTCAACACAACCTCCTATACCCCGGTCAAATTAATAATACCCACAGTCAAACAAATATTAAACACACACCACTCTAACTCACACGAGCGCCCAGAAAAACTATCCCCAAATTTCACTATTTTTATAACCCTAATTACCGTACCCTTCAATTACCTCACTTCATCAAATATTACCCTATCATAAGTGATTCTAGAAGGGTCTGACACTGCCAGGGACACGTGGGAGCTAATGATTGGAGAGGCCACATCATTTCATCTAATCGTACGGATGAAATTAAAGATTGAAGAAAAAGGACGATCTAAGGGTGATGAAGAAGCACATATTCACGCGGATCGCCAGCGTGGCGAGACCCGAAGGTTCGGTGTAAGTCTATAAATAGAGGAGAGGTTATCCCATTTTCGAAATGTAATTTTTCTTTAGCAACGTTATGCTGTCAAATTAGTTTTAGAAATTTAGCTTTCGGATTGTAATTTTTTTTTTTCGTTTTGTTTATGTTTAATTCGATTCGAGCTTTGTAATTTTTAAGTGTTAATGAAAGTTAAAGTTTGAAACTCATTTGTGTCCGAATTTCTCTTTTAGTTAAAGTTTGATTCCAATGTTTAGTTTATTTCCTGTGATTTAAATATCAGATCATTACAAAAGAAAAAAAAAATAAAAAAAAAATATATATATATATATATTTAGTTCGAAACTGCTTAATTAAGCTCTGTTTCATTCAAGTTCAGCTTATGTAAGCTCTTTAGCTTATTGTAAGTTAGTATCTAGTGTCATTACTGCTGTAACATTCAAAGTTACCTTGGTCAATGAAAGTCAACCATGGTGTGAAGGGCATGATTCTGAGTTTTAATCTGATAGTCTATCTGAAAATTGGAAGAGCTTAGCCTATCTTAAAGATAGGCTTCTTGGAAATCTCCTCTGTTCTTGCTGAGGGGAATTAGCTTGTAAGTTTTGTTCATTTTTATTTTATTCATAGTTCATAGTATTAGTTCTGCTGTTTTTAATTAATATGGATTGTTGTTAAGCTGAAGTTAGTTAATGATTAGAGTTGCTAGTAATTTGATGTTAGTTTGATAGTAAAAATTTCCTTGTTAAATTGTTGCTTAGATAAGATTGCTGCATATTTAGTCAAATTTTAGGTAGTGTTTTTATTGGTTAAAAGTTTCTAAGTATACTGCAATTTGTGATCTGAGTTGTTGATTTCATGGATCAATCTGATCATCAGTGTGTTTGTTTCAGTGTTGTTGATAATTGTTATTCTGAGGATGTTTGATATTAGTTAATAATTAGTTTTAATTAGTTGTTAGTTGTTTTGCATAGGAAGAAAAAGAAAAAAAAAATAATATAGTTGAGTTAATTTGTAAATACCTAGGATCGAACCTGGGTATGTTTGAAAGAGTAAAATGTTTTTAGTTTTTGTAATTTTTCAAATCAGTCCTTGAATTTCATTCTTAACGAGTTTGGTCCTTGACTTTGCTTCAAACCGTAAAAAACTTAATTTTCTTAAATTTGTTTTATAAAATCAGTTTTAAAATAAAATTCATTTTCGTCCATTAGATTTTATTTTATTCTTATTTCTATTTTAAGTTTAATTTCACTAATAGATTTATAAATCTCGGGATTAGCCCGGGATTTGCATTTATTTGAATTTTCTTTGTGTGCATTTATTTTAATAGCGCAGATTGCTTTTAATATTTCTTATTATAGTGTAATCAAATTCTAAAAAATAATCTTTCACATCACTTATTCACTTCACATTTTCACGACTCCGATTCGACAAATTCGCCGTCAAACCTTCGTTGGGAGAACGACCCGGGGAAATATTTTCACGAATATTTCTTTGGAAAAATAAATAAAAATATAAAAAAACGCATCAAATAAAATGGCGCCGTTGCCGGGGAAGGCTTGAAACGAGTGCGTCGATTTCGTCCGTTGTTTTTGTGATTTGAAGATCCTTCCTTGGAAGTTATTGTTTTTTATAAAAAAATAAAAATACAAAAATATAATAAATAAAACACTTTTCCTAAAGTGTTTTCATAAATACATCATTAATAAACATCCTCCGTCTTCCGTTGAAGGAGGGCGGTTGTAAACCATTCCAAATAACAACAAAACAAATCGTGAAATTAATTGTTATCGGATTACTTTATTACTACAACCTAATCACGGGGTTTAAGGAAGCTTGACATTAAATTGTCGAGCTGAAGAAGGCGGGTTTTTAAGCATCTTCGGAGCTACCTTTGCCTTCCCGCCACGCTGCGCGTAGTTTTAAGGGAAACGGTTACGATTAACGTAACGGTTACCAAAAAGAAAATAAAATATTTTGTTTTTCAATATATTAAAAAAGCCAAAAATAATTCCCAACCAAAAATACAAAAAGATTTTTGATTTCAAATTTGATTTTCCTTTTTGATTTTTGATTTTGTTTTTCGTTGTATGCACACCCGTTCTTCTTCTTCTAATCCTCTTCTTTCACCACTATCTAATCCCGAGCGGATTATTCGTCAAAACAACCGTGTTCATTTCTCAACCGTTGAGGAAATGGCCAACAACCAACACAATCAACCCCCGCCGGTGGGTGTTGACAATCACAATCAAGGGCAAGCTCCCGATCTCCGCACTATGCAAGAGTTACTCCAGTGTCCCACCGTGGGATACGGAGATGCTATTGTCATACCCCCGATTCGAAATACAAATTTTAAACTCGAGACCGGTTTAATTCAACTTGTCACGGGTAATCAATTCCATGGTTTTGATCGGGAGGATCCTCACAATCACATCCGATGGTTCAATAAATTAACCTCAACACACTACCATAAGGATGTCCCTCACGAAACAATCAAATTGATGTTATTCCCATTTTCGATCGAGGGGGCGGCCCGAATTTGGCTCGAGAAAGAACCTCCTCAATCAATCCGTACTTGGGAAGATCTCGTCCATAAATTCGTGAACTATTTCTTTCCTCCGTCTAAAATGACCAATGCTAGGAATGAAATCACAAATTTCCAGCAACGATTTGATGAGAATTTCGGTGAGGCATGGGAACGATTTAAGGATCTCCTACGGAAATGCCCACATCACGGATTCTCGGAATTGCATCAAATCGATACGTTCTACAATGCCTTAACTCAATCAGATCAGGATTCACTCAATGCAGCCGCCGGTGGCAATATCATGAGTCGAATGCCGAGAGAAATTCTTTCAATTATTGAGAACAAATCCAAGGTACCTACCTCAAGGAACAAACCGGTTGTTTCTAAGGTGAGTACCCAAGCTTCTAGCAGTGATGCTAAGATCGACAAGCTTGCAGATATGTTCCAAGCTTTCATTCTCTCAGAACAAAAGAAACAATCTTCTCCATCCGCTCAAGTGAAAGCGGTGCAAGAAAATTGTGTTATTTGTGGTGGTCCCCATCCGTATTATGATTGTCAAGCTACCGACAGCCAAGTTTGCAATGCTACTGCAGCAGCTGCAAACTACAATCAAAATCAAGGATTCCGTCCTCAAGGTGAAGTTAACTACCGAGTTAGCAACCAAATGGGACCACCCGGTTTTACACCCGTTCAAAACAACCAAAACCGTTTACCTCAAACCAATCAAGGGTACAATCAAAATCAAAGCTACAACCAAAATCGAGGAAACAATTATCAAGCTCAACCGCAACAAGTCTATCAACCTCCTCCTCCCCAAGTTCCACTTCCTCCCGACTTTGTGAGTTATATGAAAGCAACCGATGCTAGCATACGAACTATGCAAGGTCAAATCAACAATATGAGAGCTGACTTTCGGAAGGAGATTGATACGACAATATCTCGACAAACAAACGACCTTAAGCAAATGATGAGTGGATTTTTTCAGATGAATCAACCCTCAACCTCGGGTACTTCTTCTCTTCCTAGCAACACAATTGCTAACCCGAGGGGCGATGCTAAGGCAATCACGACTCGTAGCGGTGTTTCATATGATGGACCCACGGCTCCGGCTACCGCTTCTTCTCTACCTCCCAAGGTAGCCGTCCGTGAACCCGAGGCGACCAAGGACATGGAACCTCCTACTAACAACGGAGGAACCAAAGACGTCCAACCTCCGGTCATCCATCCATCTGAACCAAAGAATGTTGAGCCAAAAGGAATTCCCGTCAAAGCAAACCTTCCTTATCCTTCAAGATTGAATGATCAAAGGCTCCGCGAAAAAGCTTCAAATCAAATGGAAAAATTTTTCCAAATTTTTCAAGAATTACATTTTGATATAAGCTTCGCGGATGCTTTACTTTTGATGCCTAAGTTTGTTTCGACTCTCAAAAGTTTATTGAATAATAAGGAAAAATTAATTCAATTAGCAAAAACTCATCTGAATGAAAACTGCTCAGCGGTAATTCTCAAAAAGCTTCCGGAAAAGCTTGGAGATCCCGGAAAATTCCTTATTCCATGTGAATTTCCGGGAATGGTTGAATGCTCCGCCTTGGCCGATCTCGGTGCTAGCATCAACCTAATGCCGTTGTCAGTATGGCAAAAGCTTTCTCTGCCCAAACTTACCCCCACTTGTATGACTCTCGAGCTTGCGGATCGTTCCGTCACCCGTCCCGAAGGTATAGCCGAGGATGTCTTCGTTAAAGTGGGGAAGTTCCATTTTCCTGCAGATTTTGTGGTTGTTAATTTTGACGCCGACCCACGGGTTCCTCTCATTCTCGGAAGATCATTCTTAAGGACCGGGCGGGCTTTGATTGACGTATACGGAGAAGAAATAACTCTGCGAGTTGATAATGAAAAAGTCACGTTTCAAATCAATCCGAACTCGAAACCTCAAACCGACAAATGCAATGTCGCTACGGTTGATCAAAAGTCCGATCCTGTAATTGCTCCTAAAAGAATTGATCCAAACCATTCAAGATTCACGGTCAAGAGTATGTCAGAAAAACGTGCTGAACTCAAGGCCATGAAAATTAATCCTGGATCGAGCAAATGGTTTGAGTGTTGTGCTGCAAATACTAAGAGTATTCTTGATGATGATGAATCTGATTCGGAAACCACAACGGAAGAGGTGGAAAATGCTAGCTCTAAGAGCACACCTCTTGTCCCACCTCCGGAGACGGTTTATCGTGTAGAGATGATTGATTCTGTTCTTTCCGACTCTTCCCATCCTTCTCCTCCGATTGAGGGAAGTGAAATCTCGAGGGAAGAGCTCGAGGTGTTGTCTGATCCTGCTCCAATTTCGCCGGAAATTGTTGAGCCCGATAGTGATCCAGGGGAAGATGTCTCGTTATTAAAAATGAAATTTGATGAACCTTTATTTTCCCTTCCCCCGGAAGATGTTAAGGAAAAACCGCCTAAATCCGTTCAAATTGTTGATTCAAAATCAGAAGAGCAAAGTAGTGGCAGTACCACTTCTTATATTGATTCTCTTCTTGAGGAGTTCGCCGATGAACTCGCTCACATCGATCCAATCCCACCGGGGGATGAGGACGATGAGTTTGATTTTGAATCTGACTTAAGAAAATTGGAATCTTTAATGAACCATGATTCTTATCACGAGGAGTTCACCGATGAACTCGCTCACGATGATCCACTTCCATCATATGATGATGATCTCTTTGACGTTCATGCTGATTATAAAGAAGTTGAAGATCTTTTGTACCATGCTCCATCATCTGATTCTTACTCCGAGCTTAATGATGATGATGATCTCTTCGATTTTAGGGCCGACCAAACCGAATGGAGAAATCTTTTATATGGCAAACCTACTGAAAAAGGCCCTAAAATTGAAACCATAACCGAGGATGCTTCAATTGTCTCTCATGACTTAGCTCCTTATTCTTCCGAGGATGATTTCTTTATTGAGTCCTCCATCGAGTACCCTGCTGAGTTTTCTTGTGAGGACAAAGTATTTAAGCCAGGCTTACTCGATGATGGTGAAATTCATCCTTTGATGAAAGTGACTCTTGATACGAATTTAAAGTTTCCTGCCTCATCTAAGGAACTTTTAATTCTGGAGAAAAGTGATTCCTCTCTACCTCTTTCTGATCAAAAACTCCCATTCTGTCCGGAGTCATCTCTGCTTGCAACTTTACTATCGTTTCCAGCCGGAAACGAAGACAAAGTTTTTGACCCCGGCATCATCGCTTTCATCTTCTAAAGCCGTGGGTATCTCAATCGGAGTGGAACTTTCGTGTGCTTCAATGTTTATTGACTTTATTCGAACATCTTGAACGAAAGTCCGATTGAGATTATCTCTTCCACTTGCTCCCCCATGGACAAATAAATTCGGGGTCGAGTCAAGCTCATGTGACTCGATTAACAAAAACAAGCGCTTCGTGGGAGGCACCCCATGCTTATCCATCTATCTTCTTTCTATTTTCTTAATAAAGAGGAGGGGATCCTCCTCCATATCTTGTGCCTCGTTGTTTTTCTGTGATGTGTCCAGGAATGCCGATGACTGAAGACTCTCGTGCTCGTAGTTTCCTTCTCGCTACTCGAGTTTCATCATCCGCTGCTTATCAAATATCCAAAATCTTATCGTTTTACATCTATCTTTTGGCATAATTAATAAACGGCCTTAGATTTTTGTAGGGAGAACCCGTACCTTTAAGACATTGAGGACAATGTCTCATTCTAGTCTGGGGGGGTAATCTTGCGATTTGATTTTTGCCTTGCATTTTTGCTATTGTCTCGTGCAATCCCATTTTTCCTCAAAAAATTGAAAAAATCCAAAAAATGAGAAAAATTTAAAAATTTTTGCAAAAATATAATAAGTTTTGACATTTTTGTTGACTTTCCGCTGGAGAGAGTAGGAATAAAATTCTGACTTGACCGGGCGTGTTGAGCCCTAGCTTGTTCCCTTAACCATTCATAATCTATAAGCTTGTGCTAGTCTTTTACACAAGGAGCTAGAAAACGCGAATTCTTTTTAAGAATTTGCAAGTTCCCGTATTTGACTTTATATATGCATGGCTTGATTATTTGGCTAAGCATTCGCGGATCTTATTACTTAAGATTTTAAATTTGCGAAGAACGAGAAATGATAGAGTTGTTTATAAGTTAGATTGCTAAACGTGGAGTAGTTGGATCTCTTTAGAGCTCATCGAAGTTACTTGTGGCTTTTTGTTCCCATAAGCTTGTTTCACTCAAAAAAATAGTAATCTAGGAATAATTAAAGCTATTTTGGTTTTGGCGATGATTAGTTTTTATTTCTTCCTTAGAGAATCCTTGCTTATGGAAGTTGGGTACACATCAAGGTACTGCCAGTGTTACGGTGTAATAGACTATTCCATCTTGCCGGCTCACAACCGATGTTGGGATTGTTATAAAAGCCGTAGGACTCGGGATTTGGCAAAATATGTAATGAATAATGAATAATAATAATAATCCAAAGCCATAAAAAGTTTTCTGCATCTTGCCGGTTCGCAGCCGATGTTGTAGACTTCTAATAAAGGCAGAGGAAAAATTCCAAGGTCATAATAGACTATCACATCTTGCCGGTTCGCAGCCGATGTTGTGATTGTTATAAAGGGCCAAGGATCAATAATATGTGCTTAATAATGTTAAAAATGCCAAATTTCGACTCCGAGGTATCCTAATAAAGGCTTCCGTCTCTGGACTCGTAGATGAGTTGTTTCGGTCGCAAATAAAAGGGATATTCTCAAAATCGTGTTAAATCAGAGACCTTGATGTGGACCTCATTTTTGTATGCAACGGTTTTCGAGGGAAGGTTTGGAAACTACTTAGCGTCTAAACTAGGTATCTTTATCGGATTAAAAATTATCAAAACGAGAATTTGAAGAAATTCATTTCTCACCAAAAATAAAATAAATAGAGGAAAAATAGGAATTTGGGAACGAGAAGTCTACAATTAGCTTTCTGAGTAGTGTTGGCAATCTAACTTGTAAATGACAATGATCTCGTTTTTAAGCTTAGTTTGGGGACTCGTGAAAAATCAGGAACGACGAATTTTATCCGTATGGTCACTTCTTTATGAGTCGTGTTTCTTGCTCTATGACCTTAAAAATTATCGATAGATAATGAATGTCATCAAAAGCCGTCACTTGAATAATAAGAAAAATACAAAAATAGAATAAAAGGAAAATCGGGGAGTTTTTATAACATTGCATGAGGACATTGCAATACTTAGTCTGGGGGATTTTGGTATGTGCTAAAACACATACCCTTTTCTTGACCAAAACCGGACCAAAATAACCAAAAACCCGACCAAAACGCCAAAAGATATTGTGTTTTTGTGTTTTTTGCATGTGTAGGGATGGATATCGTGAAAATTGACAAAAGACACAAGAAAATCAAGAAAACGAGCACGAGATACGGGAATGACTCAGAGCTGAACCGGGAAAGCCATCATTGGTCAAGAAGCCAAAAATCACCCTTAGATCATACCTTGGTATATTGGCAATATCGGTCCTTTGAAGAATTCAACAATTACAACTATGGCCCCTAGAACTTTAATCCCTAAAAGCCTTAAACTAAATCCTTTCACTCGGATTTATACAACCAAAACCAAACCCGGTTGTATTAAAACCCAATCCACACAAATCTTAAAAATCCCACAGCCCACTTTTATTAAACCCAGCCCAAGCTTAATCGATACCCGACCCATTTAACCTACCCGGTCAACACAACCTCCTATACCCCGGTCAAATTAATAATACCCACAGTCAAACAAATATTAAACACACACCACTCTAACTCACACGAGCGCCCAGAAAAACTATCCCCAAATTTCACTATTTTTAGAACCCTAATTACCGTACCCTTCAATTACCTCACTTCATCAAATATTACCCTATCATAAGTGATTCTAGAAGGGTCTGACACTGCCAGGGACACGTGGGAGCTAATGATTGGAGAGGCCACATCATTTCATCTAATCGTACGGATGAAATTAAAGATTGAAGAAAAAGGATGATCTAAGGGTGATGAAGAAGCACATATTCACGCGGATCGCCAGCGTGGCGAGACCCGAAGGTTCGGTGTAAGTCTATAAATAGAGAGAGAGGTTATCCCATTTTCGAAATGTAATTTTTCTTTAGCAACGTTATGCTGTCAAATTAGTTTTAGAAATTTAGCTTTCGGATTGTAATTTTTTTTTTCGTTTTGTTTATGTTTAATTCGATTCGAGCTTTGTAATTTTTAAGTGTTAATGAAAGTTAAAGTTTGAAACTCATTTGTGTCCGAATTTCTCTTTTAGTTAAAGTTTGATTCCAATGTTTAGTTTATTTCCTGTGATTTAAATATCAGATCATTACAAAAGAAAAAAAAAAATAAAAAAAAATATATATATATATATATTTAGTTCGAAACTGCTTAATTAAGCTCTGTTTCATTCAAGTTCAGCTTATGTAAGCTCTTTAGCTTATTGTAAGTTAGTATCTAGTGTCATTACTGCTGTAACATTCAAAGTTACCTTGGTCAATGAAAGTCAACCATGGTGTGAAGGGCATGATTCTGAGTTTTAATCTGATAGTCTATCTGAAAATTGGAAGAGCTTAGCCTATCTTAAAGATAGGCTTCTTGGAAATCTCCTCTGTTCTTGCTGAGGGGAATTAGCTTGTAAGTTTTGTTCATTTTTATTTTATTCATAGTTCATAGTATTAGTTCTGCTGTTTTTAATTAATATGGATTGTTGTTAAGCTGAAGTTAGTTAATGATTAGAGTTGCTGGTAATTTGATGTTAGTTTGATAGTAAAAATTTCCTTGTTAAATTGTTGCTTAGATAAGATTGCTGCATATTTAGTCAAATTTTAGGTAGTGTTTTTATTGGTTAAAAGTTTCTAAGTATACTGCAATTTGTGATCTGAGTTGTTGATTTCATGGATCAATCTGATCATCAGTGTGTTTGTTTCAGTGTTGTTGATAATTGTTATTCTGAGGATGTTTGATATTAGTTAATAATTAGTTTTAATTAGTTGTTAGTTGTTTTGCATAGGAAGAAAAAGAAAAAAAAATAATATAGTTGAGTTAATTTGTAAATACCTAGGATCGAACCTGGGTATGTTTGAAAGAGTAAAATGTTTTTAGTTTTTGTAATTTTTCAAATCAGTCCTTGAATTTCATTCTTAACGAGTTTGGTCCTTGACTTTGCTTCAAACCGTAAAAAACTTAATTTTCTTAAATTTGTTTTATAAAATCAGTTTTAAAATAAAATTCATTTTTGTCCATTAGATTTTATTTTATTCTTATTTCTATTTTAAGTTTAATTTCACTAATAGATTTATAAATCTCGGGATTAGCCCGGGATTTGCATTTATTTGAATTTTCTTTGTGTGCATTTATTTTAATAGCGCAGATTGCTTTTAATATTTCTTATTATAGTGTAATCAAATTCTAAAAAATAATCTTTCACATCACTTATTCACTTCACATTTTCACGACTCCGATTCGACAAATTCGCCGTCAAACCTTCGTTGGGAGAACGACCCGGGGAAATATTTTCACGAATATTTCTTTGGAAAAATAAATAAAAATATAAAAAAACGCATCAAGGGGATTGACTCTACCTTTTGCACGCATAAAATCCTCATGGAGGAGGATTATAAACCCACCGTGCAACCTCAAAGGCGAGTAAACCCCAACATAAAGGAAGTCGTAAAAAAGGAAGTCATTAAGCTCCTAGATGCAGGGCTAATTTACCCAATTTCGGACAGTCCATGGGTAAGTCCTGTACAGGTTGTACCAAAAAAGGGAGGAATGACGGTGGTGAAGAACGATAAGGATGAGTTAGTGCCTCAACGAACAGTAAATGGATGGCGTGTGTGCATCGATTATAGGAAGTTGAATGATGCAACCCGAAAGGATCATTTTCCTCTCCCATTTATCGACCAAATGTTGGAAAGGTTAGCAGGGCATGAGTACTACTGCTTCCTAGATGGGTTCTCAGGGTATTTTCAAATCCCTATCGCTCCTGAGGACCAAGAAAAGACTACGTTTACATGCCCTTATGGCACCTTCGCCTACAAGCGAATGCCCTTTGGACTATGTAACGCCCCCGCCACTTTCCAGCGCTGCATGACGGCAATCTTCCATGAGTTAATGGAAGACAGCATGGAGGTCTTCATGTATGATTTTTCGGTCTTTGGAAACTCTTTTGATCGCTGTCTTGCTAACCTTGAGAAAATGCTCAAACGTTGTGAGGAGACTAACTTGGTACTAAACTGGGAAAAGTGCCACTTTATGGTAAAAGAAGGGATTGTGCTAGGGCACAAAATTTCAGGAAGTGGAATTGAAGTAGACCGGGCGAAAATTGAAGCTATATCCAAACTTCCCTATCCAACAACTGTCAAGGAAATCCGTAGCTTCTTGGGTCATGCTGGTTTCTATAGGAGATTCATTAAAGATTTCTCAAAGATAGCTAGACCAATGACTCAGTTGCTCATGAAGGATGCCCCGTTCGACTTCTCTCAAGAGCGCAAGGATGCATTCGATCGATTGAAGCAGGAACTCACCCAAGCTCCAATTATGGTCACCCCTAACTGGGAGTTACCCTTTGAAATCATGTGCGATGCTAGCGATTATGCTGTTGGAGCAGTATTAGGCCAAAGGCTTAACAAACACTTTCAGCCAGTATACTACGCTAGCAAAACCATGAATCCTGCCCTGGAAAACTACACTACCACTGAAAAGGAATTACTAGCCGTGGTATTTGCTTTTGATAAGTTTCGCCAGTATCTTGTCCTTTCTAAAACGGTTGTTATTACGGACCATTCAGCTCTTCGATATCTTTTCACTAAACAGGATGCTAAACCGCGGTTAATCCGTTGGATCTTACTATTGCAAGAGTTCGATATAGAGATTCGTGATAAGAAAGGAGCAGAGAATCTTGCGGCTGATCATCTCTCTCGTCTCGAAAACCCCAGTCTCGTTGAATCTGACAAGAGTGAGATTCGGGAGTCATTTCCTGAAGAGCAGCTCATGTCAATAAATGATTCTGAACCATGGTATGCGGATTATGCTAACTACCTGGCAAGTAGAGTCATTCCTGAGCATATGAGCAGGCATGAAAAAAGGAGGTTCTTCAATCAATTAAAGTATTACTTTTGGGATGAACCTTTCTTATTCCGAAGATGTCCGGACCAGGTAATCAGGCGTTGTGTTTCGGAAAAAGAGGCTGTCAGAATTATGAAAGAGTGTCATGCAGGTCCATCGGGAGGACATCATGGAATGAACACTACTGCACGAAAGGTCTTCGACGCGGGATTCTATTGGCCTACAATATTTCGTGATGTGAAGGGAATGATACAGACCTGTGACGCGTGTCAAAGAGCTGGGAATATCTCTAGGAGGGATGAAGCCCCACATAATTATATACAAGTTTGCGAGGTTTTCGATGTTTGGGGAATTGATTTCATGGGACACTTCCCATCTTCAGGAGGGAATGAATACATCTTAGTGGCCATTGATTATGTTTCGAAATGGGTGGAAGCACAAGCCCTTAGGACTAACGACGCTAGGGTAGTCATTCATTTCTTAAAAAAATTGTTCGCTAGGTTCGGAATTCCGAAGGCTCTTATTAGTGACAGGGGAACCCATTTTTGCAATTCGCAAATGGAGAAAGTTATGAAAAGATATGGAGTCTCTCACCGATTCTCCACCGCTTACCATCCTCAAACCAATGGTCAAGTCGAAAACACTAATAGAGCCATAAAGAGAATATTAGAGAAAACGGTCAATCAAAATAGAAAAGATTGGTCTTTTAAGCTCGATGAAGCTTTGTGGGCATTTCGAACCGCCTATAAGAAACCAATCGGGACAACCCCGTTCCGTATGGTATATGGCAAGGCATGCCACCTTCCAGTAGAACTGGAACACAAGGCATATTGGGCACTTAAGGCTTGTAATTTGGATTATATGGTTGCGGGAACGAATAGATTCTTACACCTCCAAGAGCTCGATGAATTGAGATTAGAGGCTTATGAATCTTCCATTACATACAAAGAGAGGGCAAAAAGATGGCATGACCAACGGATTAAGAGACCCAAGGATATTTCGGAAGGAGACAAGGTATTATTATATAATTCTCGCTTAAGGCTATTTCCAGGAAAACTTAAATCTAGATGGTATGAACCTTTTACCGTAAGGAGCTCCTCTAAAACCGGAGCCGTTGTGTTGATTGACGACGAAGATAGAGAATTCACTGTGAATATACAACGAGTCAAGCATTATCAAGAGAATGGTAATGAAATGATCAATGAGGAAGACATAACTTTTGATGAAGAAGTCACGTAATGTACGGTGACTTTGAGTCTAGCTACAAGACTCGTTAATAAAGAAAAGCGCTTCTTGGGAGGCAACCCAAGCTTTATTTGCTTTGTGTGTTTATTTATTTGTTTGTTTGATTTTATTTGTTTCCGTATGTATGTTTAATTTTTATTATTATTGATTCATGTTCAAAAACTAAATTGTGAAAATGCTTTATCTTGTTTTTAACTTCGTCTTAACTACATATAAAGGTTTATTAGAACAAATGAACATGAATCGTAATAATATTAAATTAACATACATATTAGTAATTGTTTGAGTCAAATGCTTGTATCGAGTCATAATGATATTTTGCAGGAATTCCAGGAAGTAAGGTATAGGTTTTTCCAGAAATTTTCCGGAAACTTAACATGAGAATTCTGTCAGATCATTTCTGACGGCGTCAGGCTTTACAACCTGACGGCGTCAGGTTTTAATTTTCTGAAATTTTTGAAAGTTTTGTTTTCATAAAAAGTTTTTATTAAATCTCTAACTTATAATCTCCAGGAATCTGCAAAATTATCATTCCACAAGCATTATATCCTTATATAGAATTTATCCCGCCGATGTTATGCAGGTTTTCGTGTTTGTTTTCTCAGGTTTAACAGGTTATTTTGGACAAGGAGATGTATGTGGAATCAAGCTTTTGGCGATGCATTAGTCTTGGAGCTTCTACATTCTCTTGGAAGAAGATCTAACCATGTTACCCCATTATCCACCGAGCGAATCAGGGGAGTATTTGATTTCATTCTTTCACCTTATTTACTTTTACATCTTGTTATTTGAACATTGGGGACAATGTTCATCTTAAGTGTAAGGGGGGGGGGGGTAAAAGTACGATACTTCAGAGAATACAATTGCACTTGATTTTTGTTTGTTTAATGGTAGATGTGTAATAAAACTGAGAGAAATACCTGTTAAGGCAATTTTAGTGCCAAATTTAAATTTTTTTACAACATATAGGAGTGAAACTTTGGTCTTAATGAGCGTCTCACGGATAGGAGTTATATGACTAGCACAAAACCGTACCACTAAAAAATTTTCCACCCCCAAATATGTGAGGTTCGCCCCTAGAATTGGTAGGAAAAGCATTTATGCTATGATGTGTGTACCGGTAGCACTTAGATTCTAGAACTTGCGTTAGGACCATTCCGAGGCCACAAGTGAGACTACATTCGTGTAGTTAGATTTACTACATGATAAGAGGCATTAGGATTAACCCATTGTTTTACACCTGTGTTTTTGTTATAATTACGTTGGCTACATCGGTTAAGTAATTCTCCCACACCCTTTGCGTTGTACTCATTTTTAGTACACGATACCCCTAGTACACACCCTCAGAGCCTATCTTTTCGTTTCTAACTTTAAGCATTTTACTTAAAGGAAGAATTTGTTACACCCCACTTAAATGTACACCCAAATCGCCTTAGCCTACCTTGTATGCACTCATTTTTAGTGCATTATTGTGACAACATTTGTTTAAACCCCAAGTTAATTATCTAATTGATTACATGGTTGCTAAGTCGAGTCATATCCTTGTACATATTGTTTTGGGACGATTGGGACTCATGGGTAAAGTACTAGTGTAATGGAGTAATGGGGAAGAACAACATTATTACCCCCATATGTGCTAAATATTTTAAAAAGTACTCCAAGTGTTTCGATTATCTTAATTCGAGTCATTAGAATAGTTATTTGTAAAGTTATGTAAAAGTTCAAGTGTAAGGGGAATGCAACGCCCCTATGATGTATTATTTTAGATGGTAGGGCAAGAATGTTTAAAAAAAAAAAAAAAATCAAAAAAATCAAAAAAATACAAAAAAATGAGAAAAAGAAAAGTAGAAAAAACATACGGACTACCATCCCGTTTTATTTTATGTTTTTGTTATTTTGTTTTTAGCTTAAGTCGAGTCTAGTCTTGGCTTAGCAACGCCATATTGTACATGTAATTAATCAAGATCTTTAACTCGCCACCAGTAAAATATCGCTTATCCAACAAATCCGTGTTTATCATATCCCTACACCTCACGTTATAACCCATGTAAAAGCCCTCTTTGATAGTTTATCTTAGGTGCTTACGCCTAGTGGAGAAGGTTTTTGATCCTTTCCCAAGCCTATGGTAATCTATTTGCTATGACAGGTAGTGAGAGATATTATCCGTTTTCATTTATGAGATTTATTTTGATGACACCTGAGAGATGTGAGTATCTAAACACTACTTGTGAGGTGCTAGTTTGTAATCTCCGTGCTTATTATGATTAAAGTGGAACGACTATTTGTTGTAATTACTTTTATATTAGCATTAAATGACCCCTAACTTGTATTTTGGTTAGAATAAAAGCGCATTTGCTTGAGGACAAGCAAATCTCAAGTGTAAGGGTATTTGATGAAGCGAAAAGTGTACCGCTTTTAGGGGGTCATTTAAGCCCTAAATCGTATTTATTTGATCAAATATTGCCCTAAATCGTTCCTTTTGTCATTTTAGGTACTTTGGAGAAGAAATCTGGAAAAGGAAGCATTTTGGACGTTTTTGGAGCATAAAAGTGAAGAAAACGACAAAGTCTCAAAATCGGCTGGAAAAGTACCTTTGACGGCGTCAGGGATTGTTCTAGACGGCGTCATGGTTTGGCAAAAGAGGTGGATATGAAAAATACTCGTGACGCGCCAGAGAGTTTTGCAATGGAAAGTCTGACGGCGTCACCCTTTAAGATGATCAAGGCCATCACGGTTTAACTTAAAGAGAGACGGCGTCAAGCCCATTTCTGACGGCGTCAACCTTTGATAAGCCAGAGCGGATTTTGGAGCACTAAAGAGGGACGGCGTCAGGAAGACCATCCGGGAACCCTAGACACGGCGAGGTGACGGCGTCAAGATCTACAACGTGACGCCGTCAGCCCCTAAGTTCTATATATAGTTTTGCAATTTTTTGTCATGAGTGTGCAACTTTGTGAGGAGAAACCCTAAGACGAATTTCTGCCATTTTTAAGGGTTTTCATACCCTTGGATCTCCCATGTTTAATTGAAGATAAGTATTCATTTAATCAATCAATATGTCTATGTGTTGTTTGATTATATCTTGTTCTTGTCTTTTGATTAACATGCTAGGCTAGATTTATCTTGTGTTTGCTTAGATCTAATGAAACCTAACTATTGATTATCGGTTATTAGTGTGTTATTAATTGTATTGGATGATTGTTTATCGATGTTAGGCTTAAGAAAACTGGCTAACTTCCTATACGGTAACTTGCTTGAACGTCTTAAGAAACATGAACCAATGCGTACTAAGGTTTTTATGGTTGTATTTAATGCATGAGCGAATTCTAGTGATCCCATGTTAGGAGCTTCCTAGCCGGCTCGACATAGGAGTGAAGTAGGAGCTTATAGAGTTGGGGAAGTACGTACGCCACCCCACGATTGGTATTAAGAAATACACCCGTCATCCACGCAATTAATACACACTAATCAACCGGTAAAAGATAGTTAGGGAGTAAGGAAATCTAAGTAAACACATTTCTCTCCACATAAGTTTCACAACCTTTTCATTTTCAGTTATTTTATTTTATTTGCATTTGTAGTAATTTGGGTTAGTTGACTAGCAACTAATTCCGCCCACTCTTTCAAACCCGAGATTTTACTTGCTTTCATAAAAATATAAAAATACAAAAAGAATCTTCCCTCACCCTTAGACCTATTAGAGTAGTTTTTCAATCCTAACGACACTATTCCCCTAGAGAACGATCAATCCCCCGGTACTTGCCACTTCACTATACTACATCGGTCAGGTACACTGCCTGGTGGGGATTGCAAGCCTCTTGAGATCCCTCGAGAGGTAAAACCTGTTGTAAGGTCGCAAAACTACGCATCAATCAACTTTATTCAACACCAAATGTTTGAGTAAAGCCTTTAGCTACTAAACGGGCCTTATAGGTGTGTACCTTGCCATCCACGCCAGTTTTCTTCTTGAAGAGCCACTTACTCCCAACTACCTTGGCATTAGGAGGAAGGTCTACTTCAATCCAGACATTGTTATCTTTCATGGATTGCATTTCCCCATTCATAGCAACTACCCATTTATCCTTTTTAGGACTCTCAATGGCAGCCCTATAATTTGCAGGTTCATTAAGATCCCCTAATATAGTTTCCTCAACTTTTATGTTAAGACATAGAGGTTCAGGAGCTTTCACATGTCTTGAAGACTTGCGAATGGGAACAATTTCAACTTCAGGTGGAGGACCCAGACTTTCAGGTTCCACAGGAAGTACGCTAGTATTTTCAGAAGGTAATGTATGTACATGATCATCTTCCAGATCATATACTCTCCCACTGAATTCTTGAGATATAAGTTCCTTTTCTAAAAAGTCTCCATATCTTGCAACAATAACTTTGTTTTCAGGTGGGTAGTAAATGTAGTAACCCATCGTTTCCTTTGGGTATCCTACAAAGATACACTTTACAGATCTCTGTTGGAGTTTATCTGCTGAGCCACGTCTAATATACGCCTCGCAACCACAAACCTTTAAATAAGACAAGTTTGGAGCTTTTCCATTCCATATTTCATATGGTGTCTTATCAACCTTCTTAGTGGGAACCATATTCAACATACGAACCGCAGATTCTAAGGCATAATCCCAAAAGGATAAAGGAAGAGTTGCAAGATTAAACATTGATCGTACCATGTCTAACAATGTACGATTTCTTCTCTCAGATACACAATTTTGTTGTGGAGTATATGGAGATGTGAGATTCTGGACAATTCCATTCTCAGCTAAATAATCTTTAAACTCTTGGCTTAAGTATTCACCGCCTCTATCGGATCGAAGAGCTTTAATCTTCTTTCCTAGTTGCAATTCTACTTCTGCTTTAAAAACCTTAAATGTTTCAAACACCTCATGTTTATGTTTAAGTAAATAAACATATCCATAACGGTTAAAATCATCAGTAAAAGTTAAGAAGTAGCTAGCACCTTTCCTTGACACATGTCTAAGTGGTCCACACACATCAATATGTATTAAACCAAGTAGATCAGAAGCCATTTCCATATTACTATGAAAAGGGTTCTTAGTCATCTTCCCAGATATACAAGACTCACATTTATCATATGATTCATCATTGATACTTTTCAAAAGCCCATCATGTTGTAGCTTTTTCATGCGAGTCTTGCCTATATGAGCAAGTCTACAGTGCCAAAGGTAAGAAGAATTCAAGTCTGACTTAATTCTCTTACTTATGCTATACATTGAATTATTATTATTCATATCAATTTCAAACACACTATTAACAGCAATAGCATTAAAATAAAAAATATTATTTAAAGAAACAGAAATTCCATTGCTACCGATAATGTGATTAAAACCAAGATCCAATAAACACGAAAAGGAAACTACACCCCTAACAATTGAAGGTGCATAATGACAATTGTTTAATAACAGTACTAAGCCCGAAGGCAAAACTAAATTAAACACTCCTATGGCTTCAACAGCTGCAGGTGCTCCATTTCCCACATGCAGATATTGCTCCCCATAGGCAAGCTTCCTTTCCACTCTAAATCCCTGCAGCGTATTACAAATGTGAATACCGCATCCAGTATCATATACCCAGGAATTAATTTTATGATTTAGAGTAAATAATTCAATCATAAGTAAGTTACCTGAAGTGCTGGCGCCCAAGTGCCCAGTCTTCTTGTTCTTACTTTCCCGCAACTCTTGGATATAAAGAGGACAGTTCCTCTTCCAGTGACCCACTACATGACAGTAGTGGCAAGCCTGATCCTGTTAGAATTATCCTTCTGCTTAGGAGGGTTTTTCTTGGGTGGGGGTGGAGGTTGATAAGGCATAACTTGCTTACCCTTATCAGCCTTACCCTTACCCTTGCCCTTCTTGTTCGTACTTGGCTTGTTAATTAGAAACTGTCTTCCCCACGCAGTGCATATTGAAATTACGCACAAAACCACTAAATTCCTTTGTCAGGGATCTATTGATTAAGTTGATGGCAATGTCTTGTTCATAGACTTTGCCAAGTGCTTGTAGTTGATCCATGTAACCTTTCATTTTCAACACATGAGCACCTACGGGTTCACCTTCTGCCTGTTTGCAACCATTGATGCGTAGTTTTGCGACCTTACAACAGGTTTTACCTCTCGAGGGATCTCAAGAGGCTTGCAATCCCCACCAGGCAGTGTACCTGACCGATGTAGTATAGTGAAGTGGCAAGTACCGGGGGATTGATCGTTCTCTAGGGGAATAGTGTTGTTAGGATTGAAAAACTACTCTAATAGGTCTAAGGGTGAGGGAAGATTCTTTTTGTATTTTTATATTTTTTATAAAAGCAAGTAAAATCTCGGGTTTGAAGGAGTGGGCGGAATTAGTTGCTAGTCAACTAACCCAGATAACTACAATTGCAAATAAAATAAAATAACTGAAAATGAAAAGGTTGTGAAACTTATATGGAGAGAAATGTGTTTACTTAGATTTCCTTACTCCCTAACTATCTTTTACCGGTTGATTAGTGTGTATTAATTGCGTGGATGACGGGTGTATTCCTTAATACCAATCGTGGGGTGGCGTACGTACTTCCCCAACTCTAAAAGCTCCTACTTCACTCCTATGTCGAGCCGGCTAAGAAGCTCCTAACATGGGATCACTAGAATTCGCTCATGCATTAAATACAACCATAAAAACCTTAGTACGCATTGGTTCATGTTTCTTAAGACGTTCAAGCAAATTACCGTATAGGAGGTTAGCCAGTTTTCTTAAGACTAACATCGATAAACAATCATCCAATACAATTGATAACACACCAACAACCAATAATCAATAGTTAGGTTTCATTAGATCTAAGCAAACACAAGATAAATCTAGCCTAGCATGTTAATTAAAAGGCAAGAACAAGATATAATCAAACAACACATAGACATATTGAATGATTAAATGATTACTTATCTTCAATTAAACATGGGAGATCCAAGGGTATAAAACCCTTAAAAATGGCAGAAAATTCGTCTTAGGGTTTCTCCTCACAAAGTTGCACACTAATGACTAAAAATTGCAAAACTATATATAGAGTTTAGGGTCTGACGGCGTCACGTTGCAGGAGGTGACGCCGTCACCTCGCCGCGGCTAGGGTTCCCGGATGGTCTTCCTGACGCCGTCCCTCTTTAATCCTCCAAAATCCACTCTGGCGCGTCAAGGCTTGACGCCGTCAGAATTGTGCTTGACGCCGTCTCTCTTTAACTTAAACCGTGACGACCTTGATCACCTTAAAGGGTGACGCCGTCAGATTTCCATTGTAAAACTCTCTGGCGCGTCACGTGTATTTTGTCATATCCACCTCTTTTGCCAAGCCGTGACGCCGTCAGGAGCAATCCTTGACGCCGTCACGTGTACTTTTCCAGCAGCTTTGGAGACTTTGTCGTTTTCTTCACTTTTATGCTCCAAAAATGTCCAAAATGCTTCCTTTTCCAGATTTCTTCTCCAAAGTACCTAAAATGACAAAAGGAACGATTTAGGGCAATATTTGATCAAATAAATACGATTTAGGGCTTAAATGACCCCCTAAAAGCGGTGCACGTTTCGCTTCATCAAATACCCTTACACTTGAGATTTGCTTGTCCTCAAGCAAATGCGCTTTTATTCTAATCAAAATACAAGTTAGGGGTCATTTAATGCTAATATAAAAGTAATTACAACAAATAGTCGTTCCACTTTAATCATAATAAGCACGGAGATTACATACTAGCACCTCACAAGTAGTGTTTAGATACTCACATCTCTCAGGTGTCATAGAAGTATATCTCATAAATGAAAACGGATAATATCTCTCACTACCTGTCATAGCAAATAGATTACCATAGGCTTGGGAAAGGATCGAAAACCTCCTCCACTAGGTGTAAGCACCTAAGATAAACTATCAAAGAGGGCTTTTAAACGGGTTATAACGTTAGGTGTAGGGATATGATAAACACGGTTTTGTTGGATAAAGGATATTTTACTGGTGGCGAGTTAAAGATCTTGATTAATTACATGTACAATATGGCGTTGCTAAGCCAAGACTAGACTCGACTTAAGCTAAAAACAAAATAACAAAAACATAAAATAAACATAAAATGAAACGGGATGGTAGTCCATATGTTTTTTCTACTTTTCTTTTTCTCATTTTTTTTGTATTTTTTTTTATTTTTTCGATTTTTTTTTTCATACACTCTTGCCCTACCATCCAAAATAATACATCATAGGGGCCTCAGATTCCCCTTACACTTGAACTTTTACATAACTTTACAAATAACTATTCTAATGACTCGAATTAAGATAATCGAAACACTTGGAGTACTTTTAAAATATTTAGCACATATGGGGGTAATAATGTTGTTCTTCCCCATTACTCCATTACACTAGTACTTTACCCATGAGTCCCAATCGTCCCAAAACAATATGTACAAGGATATGACTCGACTTAGCAACCATGTAATCAATTAGATAATTAACTTGGGGTTTAAACAAATGTTGTCACAATAATGCACTAAAAATGAGTGCATACAAGGTAGGCTAAGGCGATTTGGGTGTACATTTAAGTGGGGTGTAACAAATTCTTCCTTTAAGTAAAATGCTTAAAGTTAGAAACGAAAAGTTAGGCTCTGAGGGTGTTACTAGGGGTATCGTGTACTAAAAATGAGTACAACACAAAGGGTGTGGGATAATTACTTGACCGATGTAGCCAACGTAATTATAACAAAAACACAGGTGTAAAACAATGGGTTAATCCTAATGCCTCTTATCATGTAGTAAATCTAACTACACGAATGTAGTCTCACTTGTGGCCTCGGAATGGTCCTAACGCAAGTTCTAGAATCTAAGTGCTACCGGTACACACATCATAGCATAAATGCTTTTCCTACCAATTCTAGGGGCGAACCTCACATATTTGGGGGTGGAAAATTTTTTAGTGGTACGGTTTTGTGCTAGACATATAACTCCTATCCGTGAGACGCTCATTAAGACCAAAGTTTCACTCCTATATGTTGTAAAAAAATTTAAATTTGGCACTAAAATTGCCTTAACAGGTATTTCTCTCAGTTTTATTACACATCTACCATTAAATAAACAAAAATCAAGTGCAATTGTATTCTCTGAAGTATCGTACTTTTACCCCCCCCCCCTTACACTTAAGATGAACATTGTCCCCAATGTTCAAATAACAAGATGTAAAAGTAAATAAGGTAAAAGAATGAAATCAAATACTCCCCTGATTCATTTGGTGGATAAAGAGGTAACATGGTTAGATCTTCTTCCAAGAGAATGTAGAAGCTTCAAGACTAATGCATCGCCAAAAGCTAGATTCCACATACATCTCCTTGTCCAAAATAACCTGTTAAATCTGAGAAAACAAACACGAAAACCTGCATAACATCGGCGGGATAAATCTATATAAGGATATAATGCTTGTGGAATGATTATTTTGCAGATTCCTGGAGTTTATAAGTTAGAGATTTAATAAAAACTTTTTATGATTCCGGTAGAAAAACAAAACTTTCAAAAATTTCAGAAAATTAAAACCTGACGCCGTCAGGTTGTAAGGCCTGACGCCGTCAGAAATGATCTGACAGAATTCTCATGTTAAGTTTCCGGAAAATTTCTGGAAAAACCTATACCTTACTTTCTGGAATTCCTGCAAAACATCATTATGACTCGATACAAGCATTTGACTCAAACAAATACTAATATGTATGTTAATTTAATATTGTTATGATTCATGTTCATTTGTTCTAATAAACCGATTTGGATTTCCCTTACACTTATCTTTTGCAAAATACCTTTATATGTAGTTAAGACGAAGTTAAAAACAAGATAAAGCATTTTCACAATTTAGTTTTGAACATGAATCAATAATAATAAAAATTAAACATACATACGGAAGCAAATAAAATCAAACAAACAAATAAATAAACACACAAAACAAATAAAGCTTGGGTTGCCTCCCAAGAAGCGCTTTTCTTTATTAACGAGTCTTGTAGCTAGACTCAAAGTCCTTCTACCCTATGTAAGTGAGTTCGTCATCGAGGACGTCTTTAGGGTTAAGCTTGGATTGAAGTTTCCTATTGGTCCGCTTAGTACAATATATCTTTTCAAACTTCTCTCCATCCGGGTCATACAATGTCATCTTATTATGCCATGACCCATCTCCATCTTTGGGTGGTTTGTCCCAATCCCACTTATGATCATCGTCCTCACAAGTCCACTTATTCATCCCTAGGTTAATTGGCAAAACTCCTAGGAAATCAATCATCTTCCTTAAAACTAGAGGGTCTTCAAATGGATCCAATTCGGTGTCCCTAGCCAAGAGTTGTTCTACCACATGTGTTCGGTTCACAAAGCCCTCTTCTAGGTAAAATGGGCGTTGGGGTCCTATGAAGTCTCTATCGATCCAAGGTCCATATCTAGATGGTCTCCTATTTAATTCTAACCAATGGGGTGTTGGTTCATCACTAGTATCATAAGCTTGTTTCTTCACATCATAGACTGACCAAGTATCACCTTCTCCTACCGCTATCTTAGATTCCTTACAATCAATCATAGCACTAGCGGTTGCCAAAAATCCTCTACCTATCAACAAGGGGCATGTAGGGTCGCTAACCATATCAAGGACGTGGAAATCGGCTAAAATGGTTAGTTTTCCTATGTGTACTAACACGTCCTTGACTACTCCAACCGGGTAAGCAACACTTCCATCCGCTAAGCCTATTATTACCTCGGTTTCTTCAAGTTTTCCTGGTTTTAGAGAGGTGTAGAGAGGTAACGGAAGTAGGTTAAGGCTTGATCCAAGATCGGCTAATGTGTCATAAGCCTCCAAATTACCGATCTTGCAAGGTAGAACAAATAAGCCCGGATCATCTAACTTCTTAGGTAGCTTGTTTTGAACGAAGGCGGTCCCTTTTTCTCGCCTAACTTGAGCTTCTTCTCATCCAACACATCAATAACCGGACTTTCAAGGTGGAGCTCCTTGAATTCATTTTCATGGTTTTGAGTGGGAGGAGTTTCAACTATGTTGTTAACCAATTTGGATATCATAACTTCTTGGTCATTTTGAACGACTTGGGTTTGTTTGAAACACGAGCTCATGGAATTGACCGAATAATATTGTGGACAAGAACTAGGAGACGAAACCGACGAGATGGCGTTGACGTTTAGTTTCGGGTTCTTGACTGTGTTGCTAGGGAGTGCTCCCATTTCTCGGTCATTGAGGGCTTTCAACAAAGTGTCAATCTTATTGGTCATCTCGCTTTGTTTTTGTTTGAAATCGGCTTCAAACTTGGCCAAACGAGCTTCTTGAGATGCCATAAATTGGGACATCAATCCTTCAAAGTTATTGGTACTACCATTGCTGGAAGGATTGTTGTTGAAAGTACGGTTCGAGTTGGAACCGCTTGATTGGAAACGATTAGTTGGGTTGGAAGAATTGGTTTGTTGTGCGTTTTGGTTTTGTTTCCACCTAAGGTTTGGGTGATTTTTCCATGAGGGGTTGTATGAATCACCGTAGGGGTTTGGATCGGGTTTGAAAGTGTACCACTTGTCTCCCGCTCCGTCGGTACGCGAGGATGCGTAGTCCACAAAAGCTTGTTCGGGGAGTTCCATGCAATCACGAGTGTCGTGGGGACCACTTCATAATTCACATGAAGAAGTGATTTTGTTCACTTGGCTTGAAGGTTTAGGAGCCTCGTAGGATTTCATAAGAAACTTGACTTGGTCTTCAAGTTCTATGATCCTAAGGTCGGAAGTGCTTGAATTGTTCGAAGGCAAAGATATTGCCTTGACCGTTTTATTCAAATCACGGGGATCACTCCAACTTTCGTTGTCATAAAGAGCAAGATCTTCCAGGAGAGCCCATGATTGTTCCGCACTTAGATCACGTAGCTTACCACCGGCCGATTGGTCAATGGTTTGCCTCGTGGAGAGATTGATATGGTCATAGAAGATTTGGATTTGGAGCCAAAGTTCTATGCCATGGTGAGGGACTTTTTGGAGTAAGTCCTTGAATCGAGTCCATGCCTCGTAGAGGGTTTCGCCTTGACGTTGTTGGAACATCAAGATATCATTCCTTAGCTTGGTAGTTCTTCCTGGTGGGAAAAACTGAGCGAGGAAACGAGTGGTGAGATCATCCCAAGAGGTGATGGATCCTGCGGGTAGACGCTCTAGCCATTGACTAGCTTGGTCCCGCAGAGAGAATTGAAAGAGACGCAGTCGGGTCGTCTCTCGAGTGGCAACATCAAGGTCTATGGAATCAACGATTTTGAGAAAGTCCTTGAGATGTTGATTAGGATCTTTGAAACGAAGTCCATGGAATGCGCATCCGCTTTGCACCAACCGAATGGTGTCGGATCGCAAGGGAGTGACATTGGCTCCTTGAGTGAGCTCAATGGTGTTTCGATAGCCATGGTGGCTAGGACGGGAGTAGTCTCCTAAGGTACGGGCTCTAGGAGGTGGGTGTTGTGGTGGTGGTGGGTTGTTGGGATCGAGGATATTACTACCTTCCATGATGTCGGATGGTAATGGTTACGAACAAAGAAACGAAGAAAAAAGATAGACTAAAGAAAACCTAGAAAAATAAAAATAAAAATCTCACTAGAAAGGAATCTAGTGAGTAGACTTAATAAAATAAAAATTCAACCTAAACAATAACTATTCCCCGGCAGCGGCGCCAAAAACTTGATGCGTGGTTTTGCGACCTTACAACAGGTTTTACCTCTCGAGGGATCTCAAGAGGCTTGCAATCCCCACTAGGCAGTGTACCTGACCGATGTAGTATAGTGAAGTGGCAAGTACCGGGGGATTGATCATTCTCTAGGGGAATAGTGTCGTTAGGATTGAAAAACTACTCTAATAGGTCTAAGGGTGAGGGAAGATTCTTTTTGTATTTTTATATTTTTTATAAAAGCAAGTAAAATCTCGGGTTTGAAGGAGTGGGCGGAATTAGTTGCTAGTCAACTAACCCAGATAACTACAATTCCAAATAAAATAAAATAACTGAAAATGAAAAGGTTGTGAAACTTATATGGAGAGAAATGTGTTTACTTAGATTTCCTTACTCCCTAACTATCTTTTACCGGTTGATTAGTGTGTATTAATTGCGTGGATGACGGGTGTATTCCTTAATACCAATCGTGGGGTGGCGTACGTACTTCCCTAACTCTATAAGCTCCTACTTTACTCCTATGTCGAGCCGGCTAAGAAGCTCCTAACATGGGATCACTAGAATTCGCTCATGCATTAAATACAACCATAAAAATCTTAGTACGCATTGGTTCATGTTTCTTAAGACGTTCAAGCAAATTACCGTATAGGAGGTTAGCCAGTTTTCTTAAGCCTAACATCGATAAACAATCATCCAATACAATTGATAACACACCAACAACCAATAATCAATAGTTATGTTTCATTAGATCTAAGCAATCACAAGATAAATCTAGCCTAGCATGTTAATTAAAAGACAAGAACAAGATATAATCAAACAACACATAGACATATTGAATGATTAAATGATTACTTATCTTCAATTAAACATGGGAGATCCAAGGGTATAAAACCCTTAAAAATGGCAGAAAATTCGTCTTAGGGTTTCTCCTCACAAAGTTGCACACTAATGACTAAAAATTGCAAAACTATATATAGAGTTTAGGGTCTGACGGCGTCACGTTGCAGGAGGTGACGTTGTCACCTCGCCTCGGCTAGGGTTCCCGGATGGTCTTCCTGACGCCGTCCCTCTTTAATCCTCCAAAATCCACTCTGGTGCGTCAAGGCTTGACGCCGTCAGAATTGTGCTTGACGTCGTCTCTCTTTAACTTAAACCGTGACGACCTTGATCACCTTAAAGGGTGACGCCGTCAGATTTCCATTGTAAAACCCTCTGGTGCGTCACGTGTATTTTGTCATATCCACCTCTTTTGCCAAGCCGTGACGCTGTCAGGAGCAATCCTTGACGCCGTCACGTGTACTTTTCCAGCAGCTTTGGAGACTTTGTCGTTTTCTTCACTTTTATGCTCCAAAAACGTCCAAAATGCTTCCTTTTCCAGATTTCTTCTCCAAAGTACCTAAATGACAAAAGGAACGATTTAGGGCAATATTTGATCAAATAAATACGATTTAGGGCTTAAATGACCCACTAAAAGCGGTACACTTTTCGCTTCATCAACCATGTAGAGATTCCATTAAATCATAGACCTCAACATTTTGTGGTTTTTCAAACATTCTCCTGAGTTCGTTTATCATGTCCATTGGGAAGTAATTCTCAAACTGCTTTTGAAGAGCAGGTGTCATCGCCCCCAACATTAAACAGGCCACATCATTATGCGTCTTATACTCAGTTTTCCATGCTGCTTTTTCTTCATCAGTTGAAGTGTCAGCAGTAGGTTCAGCAGAACAAGGCTTAGACGGATATTCAAGTTGATCAAGCAAATTTTCCTGAGTGAACGATACCAATCATTGAAATTCTATGTGCCAGTCAATTTTTCCCGTTCAAAAAATGATTTGAACGCGGAACTCATAGTGGTGTTATTGTTTTGAGCCATTTCTACAGATAAAGAAAGTTCAAAATTAGTATTTTCGATAATACAATTTTTCAAGAAAATAAAATACCCTAGGAAATATTCATATAACCATAGTATTTTCTTGAAAACTAGGATCCAAATTATCATAGTTTCATTACATCAGTTGATTTGCTAGTAATGAAAGTATATAATATGGTAATCTGTCGAACAATAATTGGAAAACAATTTTCCAATTCCTAGATCAATGGGATTTATATTGGCAAACAATTTCCAATATAAGCATGTTTTATCCCCATCTTATGCCTTGAGTCCAAGCTCTCGCTTAACTCAATTTAAGTCTTCTAATTAAAAAACTGTAAATTACCATAGTCCCATTACATCAGTTGATCTGCTAGTAATGAGAGTATGAAATTTACCTTTCCATTGAAGTTTAGTCCAAGCTCTCACATGACTAAATTACAACTTCAAGTGTTTTGTAATTAGATGGCATTGACTTAATTTTAAAAGGGTAAAATTTTGATGTGTCAATCAAAATATGTATGAAGAAGCATGCATACATCTTCGTATCATAAAGTTTTTCAAAACCTTTTAACCAAATTTTAAGCTAAGATTTCAATCAACAAAGTTTTAATTGAGGTATTAGGATCACCAATCAAAGAATTACCTACAATTATCGCTCACTATATCCTACTACTGCATGAGTCAAAAGACCCAAGTTATTCAGATAATTACCACAAAAATGGCGCTTGGAATTGAGGTCATTTCACCCTTAAGGTGATTTTGTACATAAAATAGCTTACTTGGTAGCTTCAATTTGACGCACAAAGGAGCGGAGAGACAAACGTCAGCACAAGTGTCAATTAAAAACGCGTCTCTTTTGGTTTGACAATTTAATGTCAATCCTCCTTATACCCCTCTTATAACTTGTCAAAACTAGGTGAGTCGTTCACACTATTGGTACAAAACTCATCAATCAATTAAAAGTTTATAATTTTAGTCTTAAAAATACATGTCATAAATTACAAACTTGCTAGTCTCGCCTGGGAGCAAATTACCGTGCGAAGCGAACCACTATCGGCACATAAGACTTTGCAAGATTCATAATTTATTACATAAAGTTGCACCATTATTTAGTCCATTTATTTTCTTAACAAAAATTACCCTTTTTGTTTAAAACATGTCAAACAATTAAACAAAACAAGTAATAATTAAAAAATAAACAAATAAAAACACACATAACTTAACAATTAATTATGTAAACAAGTAGTCACATGCAAATTAATTCGATAACCTATTAATAATCAATCTATGTTTAATAATGCGTATATTTAATTCAGACTATCACTTACAATGGTAAGTGAGCCACATGAATCGATGAATCGATTGCGTTAGTCAAAATTAAATATATACCACGTTGCACAAAATTGATTACTTAATTAATTGGAGTATTCCCCAATTCGACATTTATAAATTACCTTACATGTGAAAACAAATAAATCATCAATGAATCCATGCCAAACATGCACTGTTGATGCAAATAATTTTCTAAAAACGTTATTTATATCTTTCGATTACTTCACATTTTGAGGATGACAAAATGTGAAATAACGTTACGTTAAAATTAACGTAAACAAGTTTTTAATCGGAAGATCCCGTTTCTACGCAAATCACTCTAGAACGAATTTACAACTTGACAAATGATCAAAGAAGTGAATTTGTGATTTGAGACTTCACATTTTAATGGGACAAAATATTTTTTTTTAAAAATAACACATGACAAATTATTTTTGAAATATTAAGAAATGTTTTAATGAAAAAATAAGTTTGAAAATCACAACAGCTATTTTCCCCCCCAAAATCAGCTCCAACCTTCCCCAAATAAGCTTTCACCAGAAAAGACAAAATTTGGAGCGTCCTAGTCTAGGACGGTTCCACTAAATTTAGTGGAGCCGTGACATGTTTAGTGGAGCCGTCCGTACTATTTTTTCTGTAACGTTCAGATTTTCTTTGCCTATAAATACCAACCCCTTTCACAGGTTTTAGGTATCCTTATACACACAAAACTTTCTGAGTTGAATACTCTCTTCACACTTTCTTTCTTAGATCATTTAGGTTAGTTTTTCTTTTGTTCAAGAGTGATCCAATCATCCTACAAGTGATCCTCTTCATTCCTCTTCATTAGCAAGAGAAGAACACAAGTATCCAAGTTGATACAAGGTGTTATCATTCCTCTTCATTAGCAAGAGAAGAACACAAGTGTCCAAGTTGATACAAGGTGTTATCATTCCTCTTCATTAGCAAGAGAAGAACTCAAAGTATTCAAGAAGATACAAGAGTTATAGTTGTTAGGTTTGTGTAACACTTGTAACATCCTTGTTGTATCTTAGCATACATCAAGATTATCTTTCTTTTGTGAGAGTGTGAGTGAAGATCATTGTGATCTTAAGAGATAGTGAAGATCTCTTAAAGCCATTGGGCTTGTGTGCGAGTGATCAAAGGATCTAGAGTAGTTAGATTAAGTAGAGTGAAGTGAGAGTTGATCTTTGTGATCGTGTTGAGATCGTGGTGATCTCTTGTAGCCATTAGGGCTTGTGTGATTGGTCACGTGGACCTTGGTAGATTGGTGCTAGCTAAGATTAACACTCGACAGTTAGCTTAGTGTCGGTAATAGGATAAGCGACGTGTACGGTTTTCTCCGCCTGAAGGGAGGTTGTTGACATAGTGCTTGAAACTCTCGAGTGTGGTACTCGGGGAGTGGAGTAGGGCGAAGAAGAGCTTTGTAGCCGAACCACTATAAATCCTTTGTCTTGGTTTGATCTTTCCAACTCTACTCTTTACTTTCATTATTTTGTATTAGTTAGTTTAGTGTGTAGTTCATATTGGTGTTTATTTATTACACATAGAGTTCGAATCAAAGTTTCCAATAGTCAACTTTTAAAACAAGATTTTTAAAAGAACTTTAAACCGGTAAACTATTCAACCCCCCTTCTAGTTTCCCACATGCACGTTTGCATGGATCCTACCTAACAATTAGCATATTACCACATGATCACTTTCAAACACATAAACATGTATAAACCTAGGGTTCTAATCAAATTAATTAACCAAACACAAACCCTAAAAAATAAATATTAGGCAATCGTCCTAAAAAAATTAGGGTTTGAGTTGAAAAAATAAACCCTAAATCGACACATGTATAATCCAATCAAGATTCGTTTTTTTATTATGTGTTTCGGTAATTAATTACATGTTATAACGGCTCGTGATGCCACTGTTGAATTATAATACCATGACTTATCATATATATAAACCATTAACATCAAAGAACACATATTGCGGTAGCGAATGATATATATAATACATAAATAATTAACCGAATATTAAAGTGAACGTAACTTGATGATTCTAGCAAGAACAAGAATCAAACCGTGCAATTTGGATAATGAACCCTAATTAGGGTTTATAGGATTATAAGAATTGTCCCTTACCGATTTTGCAATTCAATCCAAGATTCTTACAATAGTGTGTAAGAATCACGTTCTTGTACACACAAACTAATACCGAATTAATGTTATGCAAGTAATGAACACAAAACAATTTTTGTTTTTCAATAAAACAAAAGTCGACACCTTTAAAGGGATGTTCGGCCGATTTAATGAACAAGAGAGGAAAACACAAAGGTTTTGGGTATTAGAGTGTACGAAAATACCCAATAATGAATCATAACATTTGTATTTATAGGGAGTAAACTTAGAGGACAAGTTAACCAAAGATTAGGGTTCCTAACCCATTGGCCGATCGGCATAGCCCATAAGGGCTTCCGGATCCATCTCAACTTTCCTAATTTTCACTTTTTAATTGTTTCCTTTTATCGTTTAACGGTCGTTAGTCATTATCCGTTAAATACTTAACGTCCGTTAAATATTTTGTGCATATAATAATTATATATAATATTTTATAAATACTACCTCCGTCCCAAAATTATTGTCCCATAACAAAATGCACATTCTTTTAGGAAAACATCACTATCACTACTTTATCTCTCTTACTTTTTTGCCAAATGACAAGTTTACCCTTAACCAATTAATTACCACTTCTTTAAAGTTTGTAATATTAATTTCAACCAAGGGTAATATAGTAAACTTTACCAAACCCACTACCTATTCACTTTCTATTTTTGGAAATGGGACAATAATTTTGGGACGCCCGAAATGGAAAAATGGGACAATAAAATTGGGACGGAGGGAGTAATTATTAATCATTAATTCTTCATTTATAACGTGTGCAATCCCGTGATCTCGTGTTCGATCTTAAACACACAACTGCTATTTTATGTCTATAAAACTAACAGCTTCATCATGGATATGTAGTTTAATTTTGTTGTACTAACATTTTAAGCTAACGTGGTTTTTTTTTTCTTTTGTAACCATAGTTTCCCATTATTTAGTCGACTAATTCAGAGACTTCAACATTCCGCTTCCGCTACAAAGAAAGATAATATTTGTAGAAATTAACGTTACACTCTTTTATTTTTCCCTTTTGACTTTGACCTGTTTTTTCTTTCTGATTATCGTATCTTTAGCAAAACTCTTGAGATGTCCACAACTCCACAAGATCGTATCTTTAAACGACTTACGTGGTTCCGAATATATCGAAAACCTCAAAGAATTTCTAGCAATTTCTAAACTTTTTACTACTCGATAAAACCTAGTCAAAAACTGCAATTTTTATATTTGTATAAAAGTTTGGCTAATTTTATTAAATTCGAAAGCGTGTTACGTGTGCTCTTTGAGGTGGTTGGACATAGAATCATGTTGCTGACAACCTATCTTTCTCAAACAACTCCAAACTCCATTACGTAAAAGACACGTGTAACTCAGAGCCCACATCTCATGCGAACTTTTGTGGTGCCCACATCTCCACGTCTACGATAACAAATAAAATCTAGAGTTAATTACTTAAATCGTCCACGTGGTTTGTCGAATATACCGAAAACGGTCTCTAGATTTTTTTTCCCGAATCATTTCTCTATAGTTTTGATCCATAACGAGTTTAGTTCTTTTACCATTATTTTCGTTAGTTTGACCATCAAATGGATATTCAGATGGCTGAAATGACATAAATACCTTCTTATATTTAAAAGTAAGGACCCTGTGGTTTGTGGGGTAACACGAATTTAGTCCTTAATTCTTTTATACGTCGTCGTCCGTTTTTATTATGTTTTCATACGTTTTTATCCGTTTTCGTTCGTTTTTATATGTTTTCGTCCATTTATATACGTTTTCGTCTGTTTTTATACGTTTTTTTACGTTCGTTCGTTTATACATTTTTGTCCGTTTTTATACGTTTTCACTCGTTTCCTTACGTTTTCGCCCGTTTACTTACGTTTTTTGTCCAATTTTATACGTTTTCATCCGTTTTTCTTACATTTTGTCCGTTTTTATACGTATTCGTCCGTTTTTATACGTTTTCACCCGTTTTCTTATGTTTTCATCTGTTTTATATGTTTCGTTCATTTTTTTTAAGTTTTTCTTATATTTTCATACCTTTTCATATGTTTTTATACGTATTCACAGGTTTTTATACGTTTTCATACATTTTCGTCCATTATTATACGTTTTCGTCCGTTTTTATCCATTTTTATACGTTTTTATACGTTTTCATCTATTTATACACATTTTCATACGTTTTTATCCATTTTTATACGTTCTTATATGTTTTGTACGTTTTAGACGTTCTTGTGTGTTTTTATAAGTTTTATATATTTTTGTACGTTTTTATGTATTTTTATATGTTTTCATACTTTTTTATCTGTTATTAACCATTTTTATCCCTTTTTATACGTACAAAAACATCTAAAAATGTACAAAAATGTTAGAAAACGAACAAAAACAAACGAAAATGTATAAAAACGGATAAAAATGTATGCAAATGTAAGAAAACGTATAAATACGGACGAAAACGTATAAATACGGATGAAAATGTATAAAAACATATATAAATGGATAAAAACATATGAAAACGTTAAGAAACCTAAAATAATGGATAAAAACGGACGAAAACGTAAGGAAACGAGCGAAAACGAAAGAAAATTGGCGAAAACGTATAAAAACGGACAAAAACGTCTGAAAACGTTCGAAAACGGACAAAAATGTAAAAAAGACAAAAACGGGCAAAAACGTAAGAAAATGGACGCAAACGTATAAAAACGAATAAAAACGTATAAAAATGTAAGAAAAATGGATGAAAACGTATAAAAACGTAAGAAAAATGGATGAAAACGTATAAAAACGTAAGAAAAATGGACGAAAACGTATAAAACGTACGAAAACATATAAAACGGACGAAAACGTATAAAACAGATGAAACGGATGAACACGTATAAAACGGATGAAAACTGTTGGGTTCGTAAAACACCCAATTATCTTAAACAGGATTTGAACACAAATTAAGCCAAGTGTTTGCTAAACCGAGAACAATTCAAGTCACTGAGAGAACAGCCTCTCAGTGAATCATCTTCAGGAAGGCGGTACTCCCTGAGTAGGACTTAAGCCGAAGAAGAAGATGATGGTTCAGTGGGTATTGGACAAGAACTCACTGAACCCCAGTCTCCTCAACAACATTAAAATGATTGAAGACTGAGGAACCAATGCCTGAAGAATAGGCGGGAACAAAAGGGAAGGATCTGAGAAGATAAGAGTGTCAGACCAAACACTCTTATCTTGTCAAACACCAACCTTCCCTATTGCGGCTAAAAGTCATGGAGTGTCAGCCAACAACTCCCAAAGTCTTATTAGCCTATTCCTATTGGTTCTTGGAAATGACAATTACTGTTTGTAATTGTCAGACATGCTACCTCAACAACTTGTATTATATTAATCACTTATACTTAGATTACTTGTGTATAAATAGATCAGATGGAGAGAAGTTAAGTGTGCTTTGTATATTGAAAGCTTAGAACTTTTACAAAGTAACTTCTCTCCTACAAAGAGTATACAACTCACTGAGATAGCTCAGTGGGTATATTGTTACCACTCAAGCAAAACTTGAGTTTCGATAGGAGACACCATAAACCCTTGTCTATTCAATCCCAAGTGTTTGTTCCGCAAAACACTTGGGTAATAGATTCTTGGAATTATTTCTAATAAGAATTTAAACGTTGAAAAATATTGTGTTTTTATATTCACGTATTATAACTGTTAGAAATATTCTTTGCATTGATCTCAGTCATAAGCTCACTTAGTTTAACTTAATTGTTATTACTCGGTGTGCTAGGGAACAAAAAGTGGTATCAGAGCCTCTGGTTTATAAAACCTTTCAAAAACCTAGAGAGCTCTAGGTTTTTAAAACCAAGATCCTAAAATGACTGATACCAATGTACCCCAGTTAGTCGATAAAAAGGGTGGCAGCTATTCTGCTGTAGCACCCAGACTTGAGGTTGGCAAATTTAGCAAATGGAAAAAACGTATGATTTGCTATTTAACTGGGATGGAACCCTACTACATCACTTGTATCAAGGATGACCCATTTGTCCCAAAAACTGCTGCAGGGCTAATTAAGCCTGAAGCTCAATGGACCATAGATGAGAGGAGGGTGGTCAATCAGGACCATCGCCTGAAAAGCATCCTTATATCATGTCTTCCTGACGATATAATGGAATCAGTCATCAACTGTTCTACAGCCAAGCAAACTTGGGATGACTTGGTTAATAGCTTTGAGGGTCCATCAGATACCAAGGAAAATAGGGTCATGGACCTTAAACTTGAGTATAATACTTTCAGGGCAAAGGACTCTGAAAGTCTCTCTCATACCTACACCAGATACAAGACTTTGATAAATGAGCTATCAAATGATGGTGTAACTTTATCTAAGCATGAGACTAATGTTGGCTTTGTCAACAGTCTCCCTGAGAAGTGGCTTAACTTCTCACAAGGCCTGAGGAATGCTAACCACATTCAGACCCTTGAGCTCCCTGAAATTTATGGGAAGTTTGTCTATGAAGATAACTTGATCTCAAGGAGATACCCTGACTCAAAAACTCTTGAGTCCAAAAAGGCCTTAACCTCCACACCAATATCAACTGATTTCTATTCTAATGGTGTTGTGCAGGATTTTCAAGAGGATTCTGAAGAAGAAATTGATAAAAGGACTGGTGAGGAGTACCTGAACAACTTGAACTTGGAATTCCAAGAAAGGGCACTCCTTGCTAGTTCAAGACGTTTCATCAAAAGAAATCAGTCCAACTTTACAAAACCAAAAGCAAATGACACCACTGAATGCTTTAAATGTGGTAAAAAGGGTCATTTTGCTAGGGACTGTTATTCTAAAACTATCTCAGAACCCTCTTACAAATTCTCAAGAAACAATTCCTCAGGAACTAGCAAGTTTCAACCTAAAATGTTTCAGTCCACCCAACAATTTCAAAACAAGGGTCAAAAGGATTTTGAAACAAAATATAGGAAAATCAAAGCTAAACTTGCACTTCTTGAAACTAACCCCATATTGTCTCAGGCTGCTCAAACATCTAAACCTATTCAGACAAAGAACAAGGTATTAGTAGCTGAAGCATATGATTGGGATGAAGAAGAGGTTTCCTCAGATGAGGAAATAAGAGTTAGTGCACTGATGGCACTTTCTGAAGAGGATCAGGTGGCTGTTGGAAAAAGCCATGCTAGGAATGGAGACTGGGTCAACATCACCATGAAGAAGGTAAATACTTTACTTTCTATGGATGATGATTCTGATTGGCAGTCTTACATGAATTATATTTTTGTTGATCTAAAGTTTGTTGAGGAACAAAGGCTTAACCTGTTTTCAAAATATAACAATATTGTGTCAGAATTGAATAAATGTAGAGATGAACTGCTTGCACTGAAACAAGCCAAATTAGAATCTATTACTCTACAAATTCAGAACACTGAAATTTTGAAACAAAACCAAGCCTTTCAAACAGAACTTAAGAAAGAAAAGGCTGTTATTGAAAGCTGGACCAAAAAGAACCCTAAGGTCTTTGATTCTGTGGGCTTAATTCCTAAGATAACTATAGGAATTGACCACCTCACTGAAACCTCCAGTGAGAGTCCCAGTGAAATGACCTTTGTTCCAGCTGGCATATCCTTTGAGCAAGAGATGGAACCCAAGTCAAATGACTGGATTGTCAGGGACAACCCAGTCAGTAAGTTGGCAAACTTTGAGACTGGAAACATCTTGCTCCCTGAAAGTCAGGCTCTGAAAGGTATGCTTGGACTCTTTGACCAACTCAGTATTTCTGATCCAATCAGTGAGCCTGAATCAGAATCAACTCCTCCACTCCCTCCACTAAATACCCTTCAGGGCGTTGCACCAAGATCTGACCTCCCACCATTGGTCTACTCCCCACACTCTCCAAAGGAGAGATCATGAAAAGGTAGAATCCTCCTGAGAAGACCACCCCTTGAAGTCTCAGTTAATTCTGATGACTCATCAACTTCAGTCCCTTCTGAAGTAGCAACCCAAAGTCCTGATCCAAGAATTGATCAGTTGACTGAAATGGTCAGGAAGCTAAGTGAGAAGATTGCATCTTCTGAAAAACCTTCTCAATTAAAGAAGGAACAAAAACTAGCTTCCTCAAAGACCAAACCCAAACCAACCAAACCCATGAAAAAGAGTGAACTGTGCAACTATAAAAATCATCTCACTGATGATTGCTATAGAGTCCTTTATTGCATGATTTGCAAAAAGGAAGATCACAGGACCTCTGATCATAAAAAATGCTCAGTCATGTCAAACTTTTCAGGACTTAAGGCTCAGTGCTTGAACTACCCTTCTGATTCTAAGCAGAAACAGAAGCAAAAGGCCAAGCCTTTTCCACCTTGCCCATTTTGTGGATTCAATGATCATCATCCTGAGGATTGTCAAATTGACAAACACTGTGAATCTAGTGGAAGTTCCACTCAGAAATCCTCAGGAAAAGAGAGGGTCATTCAGTAAAAAAGAGGAATGAATAAACAATCGTCTCAGACTACTGAGGCTACCCCTGCGACAAAATGCAAAACATGTGATAGCTCAGTCCACTCAACCACTGACCATGAATCGATTAATACTTTCATAAAGACCTACAAAACCAAACCCTCCATGAAATGGAGTCCTAGAAAGAACTGACCCAGTTTACTATTTGTGTAGAGGCATGCCAGGGATCCTGTTTGGCATCTAGACAGTGGATGTTCAAGGAGCATGACTGGTGTTAAGGAGTGTCTGCACAAATATGTGGAAGAACCAGGACCCAAAGTGATATTTGCTGATAATTCATCATGTCACACTGAAGGTTATGGTTCAGTAAACTGCAATGGTATTGTCTTTACTAGGATAGCTTATTTAAATGGTCTTAAGTACAATCTGATCAGTGTCAGTCAACTATGTGATGCAAAATACATAGTTCAGTTTGATAATAAGCAAGGAACCATCTTCAATGAAAATAAGGAAATTGTCCTCATTGCACCAAGAAGACAAGATGTTTATGTATTAGACATGTCCAGTCTAACTCAGGATGGAACTTGTCTCTTTGCTAAGGCCACCGATACACTCAACTGGCTTTGGCATAAGAGACTCACCCACCTGAACTTTAAAAACATAAACAATCTTGTAAAACAAAACAAGGTCCTTGGCTTACCATCACTTGTGTTTTCAAAGGATAAACCATGCTCAGCTTGTGAAAAAGGTAAACATCACAGAGCATCCTTTAAAACCAAAACCAACTTTTCCATCAGGAACTGCATACATCTTCTCCATATGGATCTGTTTGGACCTGTCAGTCCAAGGTCTATTAACCATGAGAAGTATACTCTGGTCATAGTGGATGAATACTCTAGATACACTTGGGTATTCTTCCTGATCAAAAAGAGTCAGGCAGCTGAAACAATCATGTCCTTTGTCAGGAACATTGAAAATCAAAATGACATTAAGGTCAAACAGATTAGAACTGACAATGGGACTGAGTTCAAAAATTATGAACTTGAATGTTTCTGTGATGAGAAAGGTATCTCCCAAAACTTTTCCTCTCCATACACACCTGAACAAAATGGTGTTGCTGAAACGAAAAATAGAACACTCATTGAAGCTGCTAGGACAATGCTAAGTGGATCAGTCCTTTCCAACCATTTTTGGACTGATGCAGTCAAAACTGCCTGTTATACACAAAACAGATCCATCATTGTCAAGAGACATGGGAAAACCCCATATGAGTTATTCAAAGGAAGAATCCCTGACATCAGCTACTTTCATGTCTTTGGGTGTCCTGTGTTTATTCATAATCACAAGGATCACTTAGGGAAATTTGATGCAAAAGCTGATGATGGATACTTCCTGGGATACTCACTTGTCTCAAAAGCCTTCAGAGTGTTCAACACAAGGAGACAGCAGACTGAGGAAACATTTCATGTTACCTTTGATGAGAGCACTGATGCAATCAGGTTCTCAACTGCCTCAGTAGAAGAGATCTGATGAATATCTTTCTGAAAACAATCCTTCTACTCAGTATCAAGATGATGCTAACCTCTCCTATTACATAATCCCTCACAACCTACCTAACCCAACCATCACTGAGTTTGTTGAGGCACATGCAAACACTGATGAAATTAATCAGTCTGTTCAAAATGCTCAAGAACCAAACAATCTCAGTGATCAGGTAGACACTCAAGATCCAATCAATGATCATGTGTCTACTCCAGAACCAACCCCTCTACCCAATCAGGCCTCCACAAGTTCAAATCAGTATCCAGGACCTCAGGAAAGTTGGACTAGGTCTCAGGACATTGAACTTGTCAATATTATTGGAGAGCCTACTGAAGGCATGCTCACCAGGAGCATGGCTGCTAGTCTAAGAGCAACCTCAGCCAATGAATGCCTATTTGTGGACTTCATTTCCACAATTGAACCCAAAAGTATTAAAGAAGCACTTACAAATCCAAGTTGGGTTCAGGCCATGCATGATGAACTGAAACAATTTGACAGAAATAAGGTAATGACCTTGGTCAAATGTCCTGAGAATGTCTCAGTCATTGGCATGAAATGGGTATTCAAAAACAAAACTGATGAAAATGGCATAGTCATTAAAAACAAAGCCAGACTTGTAGCCAAAGGCTATAATCAACAAGAAGGCATTGACTATGAAGAAACATTTGCACCAGTAGCAAGGATGGAAGCCAACAGGATCTTCCTTGCTTTTGCTACATACATGAACTTCAAGGTGTACCAAATGGATGTTAAAAGTGCATTCTTAAATGGTTCACTGAAAGAAGAAGTTTATGTTCAGCAACCTCCTGGATTTGAAAGCCATGGGTTTCCTGATCATGTCTGTAAGCTTAATAAAGCCCTTTATGGACTGAAACAAGCTCCCAGGGCATGGTATGAAACTCTTTCAGCCTTTTTGATCCAAAACAAATTTGTCAGAGGCAAGATAGACAACACATTGTTTATCTATAAGACAAATACTAATATCATACTAGTACAAGTGTATGTTGATGACATCATCTTTGGCTCAACAAGTTACAAGCTTTGCAAACAATTTGAAAAACTAATGGCTAAGCAATTTGAAATGAGCATGATGGGAGAATTAACTTACTTCTTTGGTCTTCAGATCAAGTAGACTAATAAAGGAACCACTATCAGTCAAGAGAAGTATGTTAAGAACCTACTGAAAAAGTATGAACTCAGTGACTGTGCCTCAGTCAAAACTCCCATGGTTCCCCCAAACAACCTTGGTCCTGATCTCACTGGTAAACCAGTAAATCAAACTCTCTTTAGAGGAATGATAGGATCACTGATGTATCTACTTGCATCAAGGCCTGATATCCAATTCTCAGTATGTCTATGTGCCAGATATCAATCTGACCCAAGAGAATCACACATCATTGCTGTGAAAAGGATATTCAGGTACCTGAAAGGTACTCCAAACCTTGGATTATATTATCCAAAATGCTCAGGCCTTGATCTTAAAGGATACTCAGACTCTGACTATGCTGGATGCAACATGGACAGAAAAAGCACCTCAGGCTCTTGCCAAATACTTGGTGGGAAACTAGTCTGTTGGAGTGCTAAGAAGCAACAATCAGTTGCCTTGTCCTCAGCTGAGGCTGAATATGTTGCAGCAGCTAGTTGTTGTGCAAATGTACTCTGGATGAAAAGTCAACTCAGTGACTATGGAATTCAGTATAAGATGGTACCCATCTTTTGTGATAACACAAGTGCAATTGCAATCTCAAACAACCCTGTTCTTCATCAGAGAACAAAACACATTGATATTAGATATCATTTCATCAGGGACCATGTCATGAATGGTGACATTGAATTACACTTCATCCCTACGGAATATCAGTTAGCTGATATCTTCACCAAACCTTTGGATGAACCAACTTTCACAAGACTGAAAGCTGAATTAGGAATGTTGGATATCGAGAATCAGTCCACTGATTGAATCCTTCCAACTGAAGTGTAAATTCTTAAAACCTCAGGTCCCTGACTCAATGTGTACATCAGTGAAAAAAATCACTGAATCCTCAACCTCAGGAACTAAACCCAAGTTCCTGAAATCTTTAGGGTTCAGGAACTAAACCCAAGTTCCTGAATCCTTGTAGCTCAGGAATCATTCCATATTCCTGAATCATCAGTGACTAATCCCAAGTCCCTGAAAAACCATCACTGAATGAAATGTCATTCAGAGCCCTGAAAAGGACATTCAATACTAACTTAAATGCTCTAAGTATCTAGTTAGTAAATGTCCGAGGTTGGTAACTGAATTCTTATTAAATGTAAGAATATTTGTTCCTTTACCTTTCTGGCATACACCTCATGGGCCCCCACTTCCCAACTTGGCATTCAATGCCCTCTCTCACACAATACACTGTATGATGATGGAAACTCTGCAACTTCTCCTTTTGCAGAAACTGCTCAACTGTTCACTCTGCCAATTGTGAAAAAAGAGGAAAAGTGGAGTGGTGGCATTTAATGCGGATCTCAAACATTTTATTCAAAATAATTTCCAAAAAATTATATTTTGATTAGATAAAACCGCTCAAATACCAAAAATAACCCCATCTCCACTATCCTATAAATACCCCAACCAAAACAAACACATACACGCGTTTTAAAAATCTAAGCTAAACTCTGCCCATTTTATCTCTCAAAACTCTGTGTGTGTTCATAGCAATTAGAAACCCAGTCCATTTGTCCAACCAAACACAAAAATGGCATCTTCTAATGCTATCACCCTCGCCCCAAATGTGAACTTTCCAATGGAGGGCGTGGATATGACCAAAAACAACGTAGTTGGAAATTTCCACTACCCCCAACAATATGAGGGGTACAAGGATGTGGTTAAGTATTTACATAACTGCTTCCTTGCCATGGCTTTTACCAAAACCCCATCAGTCATTTATCATGACTATCTCAGGGAGTTCTGGTGTACCGCAACGGCTACTAGCCCTAAGGACACCAGAGAATCAATCATCATATTCACTGTGATGAATGGGAAGAAACCCCTCTCCCTAGACTACAAGACATTTCTCAAGGCCACTGGTCTTGATTTCGCCCAGACCTTTGAGGCAAACCTTACTGACCAGGAAATTAAAGCAGAAATGCTATTCCTTGGGCCTCATGACGCTAAGCGTCCCACTTTGTCTCCTGAAGCCTTGTTAGAAAAGGCTCCCATATTGAAGACATGGTTTCACCCCATCTGGAGACTCATGATGACATTTGTCATTCGAGTCCTAGGAGGGAATAAATCCTCCACTGAGCAAGTGAACTCATTACAGCAAATGATGATGTTCAGTCTCTTGGAGGGTAGAAAAATTGATATCGGAGGTATAATCTTCTGAGACCTCGTTGCCAAGCTCTCAGGGAAACATAGGCAAAGACACATGTCTTATCCTAGGTTAATTTCCTGTGCGCTTCAGGACCTTCTTGGTTCTGACTACTTAAGGTCTGACGATCAAGGTACAAAACCTGACGTCTTGTATATGACCAATTTTAGTAGTGACATCACTGAGGCACAACCCGCCGCCCTGACCAACTACATGTTAGTAGTCATTCAGGGTAAGAATGCTATCTCCCCAGTACCTTCACCAACCAAGAAGGTGAAGAAGAAGAAAGGGGGACAGTCCAGTAAGGTGGTTAGACCTAAACCACTCGTCACTGAGACTGTTGCCTCAGGCACCCTTAACATTGTGGCCCAGACCTCTGAGACACCCACTGCAGAGACCCTTCTGACCACAAAACAACCGTCACCGGAGGTCACTGGGAAATCATCCTCAGTGTCCTCGGACATACCCTTTCCGCATGTTTCCTTTGACATAAACAAGTCAGAGGGATCAGGAACATCCACCCATTCACATCCCAATGAAGGCACTGATAAATCACAATCAGAGCCTGAGGGAGTACAGGGTTCTATATCCTCAGTGGGGCAGCACTACTCCACACATCCTGCTAACGTCCCTGAGCAATCACACTCAGGGTCTCAGGGAGTTCAGGACCCTAAATCCCCAAAAGGACAGACCAATCCTGATGGGAAGGGGGTCCATACATCTTCACAAGGAGTGCCTCATGATTCCACTGGAAAACACCCATCAGTGGATGAAGGCGCTCAGGGGGACAAAGACTCGGAGGGATATAAACCACCCGCCGATACGGAACCCAAACCCACCTCAGGCATCTCAGGTACTTTTGTTCTCTCAGGAACTGACCCTAAAAGTCAGGCTGGGCAAACCCCCCAGTTATTATGACTAGTCAGGCTGGTCAAACCCCACCAGTTATTATGACAAAAGAGTCAGAACCTGGCCACAACGAAGGTGAGCCCTCTTCTGAGGGGGAGCCGGATATCCTGAAGGCTCCTTCTCTGTCTGACTATGAAAATTTGTTGGCTGATGAGTCAGAGGAGGAGATTGATTTTGGTGATGATGATATCCCTGATGCTGAGGAGGAAATGGAGAGTCAATTAAGCCCTCCTCAGCCCTCTGAGCAACAACATTCTTCTCCTCCTCCTGAGGATCAACCACCCAGTTCCCCATCAACCTCATCATCATCATCAGGTGCTTCAGCCACTCCTGAGTGGTTGCAAAAGTATGACAATGCTCGTCCGGCTTCTGAAAGACAAATGGTCAAATTCCTTCGCCAAGCCAACGAAGGTCTTTACAATATACTTACGGATGAGCAATGGGATAAGCACACTGAAGTGGCAGCCTCCTATGCCGACTTCAGGGTTTCAGTAGAAGAATCTCAGGCAAAGATTCTTCAGGCCGCTAATCTCACTGACAAACAACTTGGCGACCTGAACAAATCTGTAGATGAAATAGCCACTGGACAGCATCAGGAACTCTCCAACATCCTCAAGGCTATTGAATCAGTCCAAGAACATCTTACAGATGATCCCACCTTTGTCAAAAGACTGGATGCATACTTGGCCTCTCAGGCGTCCACCTCCACCAGCATTACTGAGCTTCTAAAGCTCCTTCAGGGGGTAGATCTTCAAGGTCTAAGGACACACCAAGAGTCCATTCATCAGGCTGTTATTGCATCCAAGGAGCACCTGATCCGAATCTCTTCAGCCTTTGAGCAGCTCTCAACAACACATAATGAGCTGGTCACCCACTACACCACCCAAGTCACTGAACTCACCACCCACCAAAAGGAAATGGCTGCCGAATTAAGTGCCGTGAAGAATGAGACTTCTGAGAAAAAGTCTATGGTCTCAAACATCCTATCTATTCTTCAGGCCTCTCATGCTCCTCCAACTCCTCAGTCAGCAGGTGTCTCCACTGAAGTTCCACCATCTGCTGAGGGGGAGAAAAATGATGATCCGATCCCTGATCCTACTTCTGCTTTGGTAACTGTCCCTAAGACATCCATCAGTCAACCCCCTCCCATTGACAAAGGGAAGAAAATCATGGTGACTGAAACAAACCCTCCTCCTGAAGCACACTTAGTCAAGGCTTCAACTGAAAGACGTGTAGATCCTGATGCACCGTTCTATGTTGATTTAGAGGATGGGAGAAGGTTCTGTGGGACTCAGGAACAACTTGCTGAAATCTTACACCAAGAAGATCTCAGGAAGAACCAAGAGAAAGAGCAGGAACTCAACAGGTCTATAATTTCTGAGGTTGCCAAGGAGGAAATTAAGGAGTCTGATAAATAAATTCAGGGAGATGAATTCATCAGGTTACAAGCCCAACTTCTTCAAGAACACAACAAACAAGCCAAACTTAAGGAAGAAAGGAGGCAGAGGATATATGAGAGGTACGTATGGCACATGACCAAAACCAAGGATGACGGCACAATCACTGACATCTCCATTCATAACACCAAACCCTTAAGCATAACAATTCATAGGGGGCCAAGAAAGTCTGAACATCTTCCAACAATCAAATTTTCAGACTGTGGGTTAAGAGAATGGGATATGATGATGCCCATCCTGAGGAAGAAAACCTCAAGCAAGAATGCCCCAACCCTCATTAAGTCTCTAAGTGCTAAGTATGAGGAGCTCTCAAAAGTGGCCAAAAGTCTTGGTATTGACCACGAGAGGGCACTTGCTTCTCAGGGACTGACTATCCCTGAACTTACTCAGAAGACCGGGAAGAAAAGAAAAGCTGTGGCTCTTGAACCTGAACAATACATAGCTGCTCTTCACTGCAACAGAATCACTCCTCAGGGAGTCAAGTTCCGTCCCAACCTGGTCATCAAGGAACCTGAGTATGGTATCTTCTTTGTGGATGAATTTGGTCAGGAAGCCTTTCAAAGAGTCTCTGACATTGATAAAGTCGAAACGACAACACTCCTTGCCTACAAACTGATGGCGCTTAATATCAGGAGTCCTGATAATGAGGAGTTTGTCAGGTTGATGGATCAAATGATGAAGGAACGACCTGATAAAGAGGTGTTGATGTCAAAGAAGGCTAAACTAGAACTCATAGGTCTCGTTCAGGAACCTTGAGTATTTTGTACTTAGAATAATAGGACTTGTAATGATATGAATAAATTGATGAATGTTTTGTTATATCAATATCCTTATTTATTTTCTAGTACATTCAGTATGAGCAGAAGACTTTAGCTCACTCATATTGATCAAAACACTTAGGCATAATTTATATCCAAATAGGGGGAGATTGTTGGGTTCGTAAAACACCCAATTATCTTAAACAGGATTTGAACACAAATTAAGCCAAGTGTTTGCTAAACCGAGAACAATTCAAGTCACTGAGAGAACAGCCTCTCAGTGAGTCATCTTCAGGATGCTTAAGGCGAGTTCAAAGAAGGACTCACTCTCAGGAAGGCGGTACTCCCTGAGTAGGACTTAAGCCGAAGAAGAAGATGATGGTTCAGTGAGTATTGGACAAGAACTCACTGAACCCCAGTCTCCTCAACAACATTAAAGTGATTGAAGACTGAGGAACCAATGCCTGAAGAATAGGCGGGAACAAAAGGGAAGGATCTGAGAAGATAAGAGTGTCAGACCAAACACTCTTATCTTGTCAGACACCAACCTTCCCTATTGCGGCTAAAAGTCATGGAGTGTCAGCCAACAACTCCCAAAGTCTTATTAGCCCATTCCTATTGGTTCTTGGAAATGACAATTACTGTTTGTAATTGTCAGACACGCTACCTCAACAACTTGTATTATATTAATCACTTATACTTAGATTACTTGTGTATAAATAGATCAGATGGAGAGAAGTTAAGTGTGCTTTGTATATTGAAAGCTTAGAACTTTTACAAAGTAACTTCTCTCCTACAAAGAGTATACAACTCACTGAGATAGCTCAGTGGGTATATTGTTACCACTCAAGCAAAACTTGAGTTTCGATAGGAGACACCATAAACCCTTGTCTATTCAATCCTAAGTGTTTGTTCCGAAAAACACTTGGGTAATAGATTCTTGGAATTATTTCTAATAAGAATTTAAACGTTGAAAAATATTGTGTTTTTATATTCACGTATTATAACTGTTAGAAATATTCTTTGCATTGATCTCAGTCATAAGCTCACTTAGTTTAACTTAATTGTTATTACTCGGTGTGCTAGGGAACAACAAAAACGTATAAAAACGGATGAAGACGTATAAAAACAGATAAAAACGTATAAAAACGGACGAAAAAAAAATTAAGGACTAAATTCGTGATACCCCACAAATCACATGGACCTTATTTTTAAACATAAAAGGTTATTTATGTTATTTCAGCCATCTAAACCTGCACTTGACAGTCAAACTAACGAAAACAGTTGTTAAATGACCAAACTCGTTACGGGTCAAAACCACAAGGAGAGGATCCGGAGAAAAAAAATTTAAAGGCCATTTTCATTATACTCGACAAACCACATGGACGATTTAAGTAATTAACTCCAAAATCTACTTACTTTGATTAAAGAAAATCTATCGATAGGAAACTTTTTTAATTTTTAGTATGAGAGTGTCCAACGGTTTAGAGTGAAATTTATTCGAAAATTTTGAACTTCTTTAACACAAAATCGTGTAGTATTGGCTCTCTTCTAGTGGCGGTGAACACCCTATGTAAGTGGGGTGGCTGCACGGGACCACCAATTCTATGGGGCCCACTTTTATATATGATCAAGTTATATATGCATGAATTTAAGTCCTTTGTTAAGTTTATTATGAAACAATGTTATGCGATCACAACCAAAATACAAGATTAAGAAAGTATCAAGTGGCGATTTCATGTTTGAGAATGAAAAAGTCGACTATTCTTTATTTTTTACATTAGAATTCGTTAAACATTGGGCCTTCTTAAGGTTACCGTACAGGGCCTCTGAAATCCATTGAACTGCCCTACTCTCTCCTTCTCATGGTTTAATATACAAGTTTAGAAACGGTTTTATCTTAATCACACCATTTTTATCTTTACATTTTTGAAGCATTTAAGACTTTTTAATGATAAAGGTCTTAAAAAATTGAACTTACGCACATACTAAATATAACAAGATTTTGAAATTGTTAAAATACCAATTAATTTGTAACATCTATGCAATACAACTATGCATGCATATTATACAGATAACTTATCCACCAACATGTATATTTAACATATTGAATTAATATAATAATTAAAACATATTTCAATGCAAAAATACTATCTATAAATCACATGATACAATTAAATAACATATTAAAATAAAATTTTAAATACTCTACTCAAACACAATAAAACATTTCTGAAATAAATATTAATACAATCTATATAAAAAAATGGCATGTCTGTTTTTTTACTATTTACTTTTAACATAATATAGTTTGTCATTATTTGAAGTTATAAGAACTTAACATTCTCGTCTTCTATAAAGTTATTGTCACGAAAAATGTATTATTAAATTTTGTACAATATTGATAAATAAGCTTTAATCGTAATATACTATTTTGGATAAAAGTCAACAACAGATGCATGTTGTGGCGAATGAACAATGAATGTAAAGTTCATAGGTCCTTAACTTCGACTAATTTCGGAAGATTAATAAACAATAATGAATCGGATAAACAGGCTCAAAATCATTGTTGTAAGCCCGTGTCTCAACCAAATGGAGACCAATCTCAAAACAAAAGCATTACTTATTGCATAAATATATAACATGACAAAAGTTCAATATATATCTCATATTTGTCATATACGCAATGATCCAATCATAGCCACTTATTTTTTTATCAAAACAAAAAATATAAACTTTCAGCATTTTTTTAAAAAATTAAATATCTTGCAAACCGTTAATCGTTATGCGAAAAAAATTATACCATCGCGACGAGAATTAAATTATCTTTTTATAGATATGCAATTCTATATACTTTCGATGATTTTTTTTTTTTTTTTTTTTTTTTTTTTTTTTTTTTGCCCAATAAAATCACACGTGATTTGTAAAAATCACATGTGAAATCACATGTGATTTTTACAAATCACATGTGATTTTTACAAATCATATGTGATTTTTCTGAGCGAAAATTTAAAAAAAAAATCGTCGTAAATATAGAGAAATGCATATCTATAGATAGATAATTTAATTATCGTCGCGATGGTGTATTTTTTGTAGCTTGAAGATTTACCGTTTGCAAGATATGTTATTTAAAAAAAAAATGTAAAAAATGGGTTATATTAATTTAGATGAAAAATTTATGGCTAAGATTGGTTGTTTTGATCTATGACAAATATGAGATCTATATTGATGTCAACTCTATATAATATTATCCAAACTATATGTCACCTTAAAAAACATGAGTTACATTTTTTTGTTAAATTAAAAAGTAAAATGCTTGTGACTTGTACATGGATGTTTGATGGTTAAACAAACACCCAATAATCAAATCACTGATGTTTTTAGAGAAAAGTTTAACATAAGAATATGAGTAAAAACAAAAAGTTTTTAGTATGACATGGGTTATTGAAAATACGAAAACTAGAATTATTGTTAAAAGTGTGTTGATGTGGGTACAAGGGCAATAGGGTTTTAAAGGGAGGCAGGGTGATTTTAAGGTTTGTTTAGCATATGCGTAGTTGAGACATTTTGTTAAGATGTTACTTGACTCTTCAAGCCCAAGATAACGCTGCTTGCAGTAGGTCTTTGTCATAATTTTAAAGTTTTTATTGTATTAAGACCAAGGTCTTTGTCATGCGATAGGACCAAGGATATGAGTCATATAATTTAAGTTTAGCGAAAATTACTGTAATAACCATGCACATATGCATCTATCTTAGAATTACCAAGCTTTTTTGATTTATCAAAAATACCCATTGATCCTGCGTATCATCGTACGCAGGTTACACGAGATTATGTGTATTCGATCCAAGCCAACCAAAAAAAAATAATAATAATAATAAATAGTAGTATCCCGCGTACATATTTACGCAAGATGCGCAAGATACAAAAAAAAAATGTAAAATACTATCCCGCGTACATCTTTACGCAGAATCATTACTTTTAACGCAAGATGTATAAAAACAAACCTAGGGAAGGAGCAGAATGTTATTGGGAAGGAGCAAAGCTCCTGTTTGAAGAGACGCTTGCATGTTTAATCCGAACAAATTGATATACAAAGATAAAAGAGACATGCAGTTTGAAGATGAATTGCATTTGCAAAAAAAACTGATACTCATTCAAAGATACATTCGAAGAAGAGTTAAAAAGAAAAAAAAAAAAAATGAATACTTCCCATCTTTACGATCGAAGCAATTTTATTGGGAAGGGGTGTTGTGTTGGTTGTGTTGTTTTGGTGTTAAAAGATACCGTTAGTTGCTGTTGGTGGTGTGGTGTTGTTGCTGTTGGTGGTAAGGTGACAGGTGGTGGTGGTGGCTGCGGTGGTGAATATGACGGATTATCGGGTATTTCTCAATCTAAATTATTTTTTTTCTATAAAACACGTATTGTTTATTTATTTGTAAAGTATATGTGTTGTTATATATATTTATATGTATTTGTTATTTTAGGATTATCCGGCGGAAGTTTCATGTAGGAGTAAGTTGTCGTTAGTTAGGGATATTAAAACTCTGATCACGAACACCCCAAGGGAACAGTTATTTAGGCAAACATGTTTTGGTTGGTTGCTAGATATACCAAAAATGCAAGAGAGTGCTGTCTTAGTGCATTATTTTATATGCCACCAAGTGCCGTGTGATGAGGGTGAGACAGACATTGTTCCTTTGAGATATCGTGTACGTGATATTTCTCGGGTAGGTGAGGTTGAGATTAAGCTTGGTATAGAGGAATTTTGTCTAGTTACTAGTTTAAGGTTTGGGACGGATTTTAGAAATCTTTATCAAGATGGACCTATGCTGTTTAGGAGAAGAGTGTTCCCCTCGACAGTTGATTCAAAATCAATAAAAGTTGGTATGTTGCGTAATATAATAAAAAGTAATGAGTTTTTTGACTTGAGTGACGAGGATGCCGTTTGCGTTTGTTTGATATGCGTGTTGTTGTTGGTGTTAGAAGGGAATGAGGTTAGGAAAGTAGTCGAAGAATGGTTATTTAGGTTAGTCGAGGATTTAGATGCCTGGAATCTGTATCCGTGGGGGTCGTATGTATGGCCAAACTTGTGCAAGAATATAAAGGATGCAGCAGTATTGCGTAGGACAAAGCACTTTGTCGAGGGGAGGGATCCTAATACAATTCCTAAGTACTCGTTGAATGGATTTGTATAGGCCTTCAAGGTATGTCATATATAAATTTGTAAACTTCATGTATATGTTTCCCGTTAGCAATTTTTAATAATAATTACCTTTTTTGTAGACGTGGATATTGGAGACGTTCCCGCATGGTGCAGCCCCTACCTATTTTAATCGTCAACAGTTGTATCCCCGATCAATTGCTTGGGGTTTTAGAAACGTGGTGAACCGGGAGGGTCTAGACATTATTCTGGATGGCGAATTGAGTGTGAGTGTGACATATGCATTGAATTTATTATGATACAATAATTAAATTTTGTTTGGTTTTTTTAATGTTGTATATATTGTACATTTTCTTAAAAGGTAAGGCGACCGTTGGCGAGGCTTACCCCAGATGACTTTGAGCAAAATACCGACTGGTGGGTTCAAAGTAGAGCTTTTTTTGATGGGAACCCGCCCCCCACTCCAGTCATACAGCAGCCGGGAAACCGATCTGTGCGGGAAGATATCCCCCCCCCTAGTTGAAGCATGGTTAAAGAAACTTGACTTGCAGATCGAACAATTAAACGAAAAATATGGGGTAAACAGTTTAAAAAATTCATCTTTTTAAAAAATTGTTTTGTATAAACATTAATTAATATTTTTTAATTGTTTGTTTAAAAAATTTAATGCATCAATTCCGATTTGTGAAGAAACCACAACCACAAAGAGAATCAAGCTTCGTTGGTGGTGAGAATGTTGGTTTTAGTGCCTTTAGTGGTTTTCAAAACACGCAGGTATATTTACATGCTTTTATTTTACTTATATTTACATTTGTTGGTTACTCACTTTTTGTTTTAATTTTATATATAGGGATCGCAACGGCCCAGCCGTCCAACTGTTGCGGCACCTAACGAGTCTTTCTTTGAAGGTCTTCATGTACCTTCAGCTGCGGTGCCGTCTACATGTCCATCATGGTTTCCAACCAGCGAACACATTGCAACCCGTACACCTTATGGGTTCGCCGCGTTTGCCACGCCCGTTCATGACCAGGGAGGTCCATCTCACGGCCCTGACGTTGGTGTTGAGAACCAGGTAACATATTAATTATTTAAAATAAATATCGATTATTATTGTGTACTAGTAATAATATTGATGTTAAGGATGCGATGGAGCGACCGAGGAGGGATTGTCGACCGACTAAATATCAGCAAGATCCTTATACCCAACAGGGACCTACCACTATCGTCCCTAAGAAACGTGCGGGTAAAAGTAAACGGATTAAGGATACCTTGAAGATTCCACCGTTGAACTTAGGAGAAGCACCGGTTGATGAGGATGCAGAGGCTGATGGTGTTACTTATGTTGGTTCTCGTTTGGGGGCTCCTGTATCAGTACATAATGTTGACCCAAATAAGGTAACACTAAAAGATGTTTTAAATTTATTAGTATTTATGTTTCTGATTAACATAGTTACACTTTATCTTTTGTTTTTAGGTGGAGCGTCGGACGTATGTTACAATTGAGGAGTTCCTTGAAAACCCAACAATTATATACCTTGACTGCCTTCCAAGGGGTTGGTTGGCAGATCTGAACTTCTTTCAAAAGCTAGTTCCGCGTTATTACAGGAACGGTAATGATCCAGGACCAGCCGGTGAAATTGGTTGGCTGACTGACGATGTAAGTTTATTGTTCTATATTTTTAAAGGTTTAGATTAATTTAATTTCAAGAACGTAAAATGACTCAATATATTCTTGTAAATCAGCATATGAATAGTTGGGTGGAGATCCTAATAAGAATTAGGCCAGCTGCTGCGGAATGGACTGTTTCGAAGTCATGGACAACCTCGAGTTACCCCAGCGAAAAAGGTGATGTACCCATGCTTACGATAGCTCCTTGGATCAGGGGAACATTGGATGGCAGCACGATTCCGTACCCGTCATGGGATAATGTCACTTGGGTAAGTAAATGCCTTTCAACGTAAAATGATTCAATATAATCTTATTTAATTGTGTATATTTTTATAAATTTTCAATGTAGGTGTTGATGCCGATGAATGTTGGAGGCAATCACTGGGTAACTGTGATCATTAACCTAAGCGAATCCACTTTGTTGGTTCTTGACTCCCTGCACAGTACTCATCGTTGTGGAATTATAAGGAACTATCTAGAAGAATGGACTGAACATCTCAACACTTGTTTAGAACAGTTGGGACACTTTAGACGAACAGGGCGGAGACACTAGAAACTTTTCATTTTTCTACAACCACCCAAGTTTTCCAGTCCCACAGCAACAGAATTCCTCAGATTGTGGAGTCATCACTTGTTTGCTCCTACATTAGTTTGTGACAAAAAAGTTTCCACCAACATGGGATGAGAAAAATGTGGAACGCTTTTTCCAAACAATTAGGTGTAACATGGCCCGGATGTATTATTTATGTCGATGTGAGGAAACTAGTATGTGTGGCTATGATTAATTGAGATCATTCTTGAAGATGTCGTTGAAGATGATCATTTTTCACGTGGGCCATGGCTATGCGCTATTAATAAGCTGCGTAATAGCGAAGGTATCATCGTAACTGGTTGTCTTGGCAATATAAAAAACTGTATCATAAAAGGGAAACTTGAACTTGTTATGGCTGTAATAAAGACTTGTACTCCTACCGCACTTGGTGAGCTAACAGTGACACTTAAAGATCCAACGGGGACATTCTCTGGTACAATTCATCACAAAGTCCTTACAGAAGAATCGGGTTACAAAGACTCTATCAAAGTCGGAGCTGTGTTGGTACTTCGTAATGTTTCAGTGTTTACCCCAAAATCAACACCCTTTGGTCTTAACATTACATTGAGGAACATTGTTCAGGTTTACGACAAGGATACAGTTTTTATTGGCTGAACCTTTTAATATTGTCTATGTAATGTTTATTTACAAAAACTTCGTCTTTTTTTCTTTGTAGTTGAATAAAAGTAACTTTTATGTTATCAATACTTCGTTTCTTGATAATGTAGTTGAATCCGGGATTAACAAAACTTGGGTTTGTTTTTTTTTTAATACTTATTTTAAGCATCCAAATTATCCAGAGAACTAGGGTTTGTTTTTTTTGGTACACTTATTTTAAGCATCAAAGCATATAGGTGTAAATATCAAAGCATCAAACTAGGGTTTTATTTTTTTTACACTTATTTTAACAAAAAAACTAGGGTTTGTAACAAAACTAGGGTTTGTCCTTAAATATATCAAATCATCAAACCTGCGTACACTTTCCAATTTAATTAATTTTGTATCTTGCGTAAATTAGGCATCCTGCGTACATTTAAACGCGGGATAGTATTTTACATTTTTTTTTGTATCTTGCGCATCTTGTGTAAATATGTACGCGGGATACTACTATTTAATTTTTTTTTGACGGCTTGGATCGAATACACATAATCTCGCGTAACCTGCGTACGATGATACGCATGATCAATGGGTATTTTTGATAAATCAAAAAAGCTTGGGCATTCTGAGATAGATGCAAATGTGCATGAGAAAATTGCTGTGTTGACCATCCACATTTGGCTCTATCTCAAAATGCCCAACCTTTTTGCATTTATCAAAAATAACCATTGATCCTGCGTATCTTCTTACGCAGGATACGCAAGATGATGTGTTTTCGATCCAAGCCGTCCAAAAAAAAATTATCAAACTACATCTCGCGTAATCTTTGACGCAGGATGCGCAAGATAAAAAAAAAACATATTATACTATCCTGCGTAATCTTTGACGCAAGATAATAATATTTACGCAAGATGCAAAACCTAGTTTTGTTAAGATAAGTGTAGAAAAAATTGAAACCCTAGTTTCATGCTTTGATATTTACAACTTTGATGCTTAAAATAAGTTTAAAAAAAACAAACCCTAGTTCAACTACATTATCAAGAAACGAAGTATTGATATACCATAGTTGTTACTATTAATAAGGATTAATATAGCATAAAACTTACTTTTATTCAACTACAAAGAAAAAAAAGACAAACTTTATGTAAATAAACATTACATAGACAATATTAAAAGGTTCAGCCAATAAAAACTGTATCCTTGTCGTAAACCTCAACAATGTTCCTCAATGTAATGTTAAGACCAAAGGGTGTTGATTTTGGGGTAAACACTGAAACATTACGAAGTACCAACACAGCTCCGACTTTGATAGAGTCTTTGTAACCCGATTCTTCTGTAAGGACTTTGTGATGAATTGTACCAGAGAATGTCCCCGTTGGATCTTTAAGTGTTACTGTTAGCTCCCCAAGTGCGGTAGGAGTACAAGTCTTGATTACAGCCACAACAAGTTCAAGTTTCCCTTTTATGATACAGTTTTTTATATTGCCAAGACAACCAGTTACGATGATACCTGAGGCATACAACAAGCTAATTGAAGCGGATGTACAAAGATGGTCCAGAGCACATTCCCCACGCACTCGTTACAATTATTGTACATCTAACAGCGTTGAGTCAATTAATGCTTGTACTGTCAAATCAAGGAAGCTGCCAATCACAATGCTGACAGAGCAATATCGGAAAATGGTGCAAGATTGGTATTTTAAACGGCGAGAAGTTGCTGGTATTTATCTTCCAAAAGAAAATATAATTTTTTTAGATGATTTTGTGTAATATAAAGTCACTGTTTTATGTCTATGTGTTTATGTAGCGAAAATGAAGTATGATATAACAGATTGGGCTGCCCATAAGGTGGAAAAGAGAAAAATAAAAAGCGCAACTTGGAATGTATACGGGATTAACCAAGATCGATTCCAGGTGTACGATGGCCGATACAATCGTGAGGTCAACTTAGCGACCAAGTCATGCGACTGCCGCAAGTGGCAGCTTTTCGGGATACCTTGTGGTCACGTTATGTCTGTTACTAGGTTCTTAGGTCTAACAGATTGTGTGCAGTTCGTACAAGATTGGTTTAAAAAACCGAAATACCAAGCGACATACGCAGAGTCGGTTAATTTTGTTGGAGAGTTTCACGAATGGGAGTATCCACCGCACATACAACCCATCATTCCTCCGCGAATGGACAACCCACAGCCCGGTCGGCCAAAAAATACTAACCGTATACCATCTCAGGGTGAGGAACCACAAGTAAAACAATGTGGTAGGTGTGGTCAAGCGGGTCATAAATCTTATCAATGCAAAAAGAAAAAAACAGTGGATGAGCAACATGAAGGTCCACATACGTTCGACGCATACCCGACTGAAACACATCATCATAACTTTCCGACTAATGACACACACCTATCGCAAGTATTTGAACATAACACATATAAACCGCAACCATATGAACAAGGTGAGGCAAGTCACGAACAAAATGCTCTTTATAACCCGTCTCATGGCTATGAACTATACGACTCCCAACCATACACCTCTTAACATCTGAATGATCAAAACACGCAGGAATCTAGTAATAGTTGGTTTAATTTCTTTGGTTTGTAGCAAGTTAGTTATTATTTTCTTGTTATTGTTGTTAATGTGTAACATACGTTACGTATCTTGTAAGAAATTCCATTTGTAATGCAAGTATTTTTGTACACAACAACTAGGGTTTGTCCTTAAATATATTGACCTGCGTACAAACTTTCCAATTTAATTAATTTTGTATCTTGCGTAAATATATGCCTCCTGCGTACATCTTTCCGCAGGATAGTTGTTTATATTTTTTTTTTTGTATCTTGCGCATCCTACGTACATCTTTACGCGAGATGGTTTGTTATTATTATTATTTTTTTTGGACGGCTTAGATCGAAACACGTAATCTTGCGTAACCTGCGTACGATGATACGCAGGATCAATGGGCATTTTTGATTTTTACAAAAAGGTTGGGCATTCTGAGATAGATGCAAATGTGCATGGTCACCACAGTAATTTTTTCAATGTGCATGGTTATTACAGTAATTTTCGCTTAAGTTTATATATAATTTCTCTTTAGTTTCCAAGTATAATAGAGCCTTTTTGTTGTTATTCCATAAGGTTATCGAAAATCACGAGACGACCCTGATCTTAACAAGTGATGTAAGAAACTTGACCAAAGAAAAAAAATATTTAAGTTGTCTATATTATTAAACTACAGTAATAGAAAAAAATTATACGATAGAACATTCACACACTAAAGCAGGTTGAACCCTTAGTCGCAAATAAGGTGAAAACTTTAATTATTAAGAAAGTTATTAAGGTCACCTCAGACGACCGCGGTCATAATCAAACAAGAGATAACTCGGTTGTGCAGACGATCGAGTTTAGAGTTTTGTTGTGCGTGAGTGTGTGTTTATTAAATTGTTTTTGTGTGATGTATTTGTGTTTAAATTAAATATGCTCTGATTGTAAAGTTGGTCATCTTATTACATTAAGTTGATTATAAAAAGAAAAAACGGAGTCTAATGCTATAACACTTTTAAATTTTGCAACATTTATAAGATAGTAATTACGAGTAACAAAGACGCGTGTTACTAAATAAGATATTCACTTGTGTTAGTAATTTTGTTTTTCCATTAAATGTAATATACACAGATTTTTTTATAGTAAATACATAACAAATACTAACTTTTCTAATTGGTATGAATTAATGTTTATGAGTATAGATGATTAAGCTCAATTTAATCATAACAATTTATGCTAAATTATGCTTAGTGTATAATCGCCGCAACGCGCGAACTTTACTAATCTCGTTTTATCAACATTTGTCATGCCTTTTGCTTTGGCAGTCGACACTTGATCCTTTAAATTCTTGTTTTCTGCTCGCTTCTACTGTGTTACTATAATTCACAAACCCCACGAAACCAATGTCTCCCATGCAATAAACTCCATCCCATGCAACCGAAGATCCCACGTCCACTGTATATGATTTGATTATTCAAACTCAAATTCTACCTACCATTCACCGCCTTCGAAGTTTTCAAGGCTGTTGTTAGAAAAAAAAAAAAAAATACGGCTAAAAATATCGTTGTCGGCCAACGACCGTTGATGCTTGCTTTGCTTTCGTTGTTTCAGTTGAAGATTTGTATCCATTCGTTGTCGGATGTCTTCATAAAAAAAATTTATATTCCTTTAATGTTTTTTAGCTCTCTGATTTTCAAACTTTTATGGTTTCGACGCTCAAAATCCTAAGGGATATTAGAGGTTAGATTTGACCCAAGCCCGATTGTGGGCAGTGGCGGAACAAGAAAAATAGGTTGCGGGGGGCAATTTTTTTTTTTTTTTTTTTGACAATAGTAAAAAAATGTGAAAGAAAAAACTAAGATCGAAATGATAAATTGAGTATTGTTACTTAGAGATGAATGATTTATAAGGTTTTAAAGTGTTGAATGTTAGGTTTTAGTATGTGGGTGGGGGGCAAATTGAGTTTTGGGTGGGAGTCACTTTCAAAAAAAGGTTAAAATTATAAAAAAATTGCACTAAAGTCTCAACTTTTTCGGCTAGCCATGGAGGGCACCGCCCTCCATAGTCTATACATAAGTCCGCCCCTAATTATGAGTTTAGGTCCATTAGAATTTAAGTTTCATTATATTAGAATTATAAATATTTGATGAATAATACAAAGCATCTTACAACGTTTTATCATCATTCAACATGGTATCGTAGCTTTAGTTCTGATCCTCGGACCTGGTCTGCCATCTTTAGCCGGCACTTCTAAATCACCCCATCAAACTACCCCATCAAACCCTAGCTGCCACCGTTTACCCATTATGAGAAATAAAAACACAAACAACTATCTAGACCATAACTCTTAAACCGCTAGAGGTTAATTGATGCTGTTAGCGCCATTTGCTTCGTATTCAAATTCGGAAGAAAAAGAATACTTGAATCGCCGCCATAGCCATGGTTACGCATCATCACGTGTCGTCGTAACAAGCCATCGGTTTCTAAAATTACAATTGGCTCATTGGTTTGTTTCTAACCCTCAAACCGCTCAGAGTTAGCTGATGTCGTCAACGATCGTGAATTCATAATTAAATTTCGAAGAAAATGCTACAAGAATCGCCACGTTCACCTATTGGACGTCCTGTTATAAGTCTTGACAGTTACCGAAATAAATAAATAAATAAATAAATTAAATCACTATATTTTAATTAGATTACTTTTCTTTGATGCGTTGGCAGCTTTCAAAGTGTTTATCAAGATAACTATCTTAGCTTCATCTTTATTAGTCATTGTTCTTTTATCTTCGATACAAGATTTCCCAATTTCACGCTCGAATTGCGGATAAGTATTAGACGTATTAAATTGGTGACCCAAACACAATTGTAGGGTGTGGTTCCCTTAGACTTTTATTATGTTTCGTGTGTAATCATTATCGATATACTATTCATCAATAATTGAATAGATCGACATACGGGGAATTATATAATCCAAAATTTTGACTAAATCGATATATCGGAACGAATTTACCTCTTTCTAGTGGCTTTTATGTCGACTTGGATAAATGAACTTTGGAGCAAGGATTTTGACATCATGAATATAGTGTGAAAACCCCTTGAAGGCTTGAACAATACAAACATTGAAAATGAGTAAAACTATCAACAGTAACGTAATTCCAGACACTTTGAAAAATAATTATAATTCTAGATAATAGCTCGACAAGACAAGAAATATGAATAGGCATATAGTGAATATGAGGATATGTATCACATGCTTTGATTATATTGGATGTCGGTAGAACTATGTTGTCCTTATTTCCATAGCCGGCTTCAATAAAACAATACGTACATGACTACATGTTGCATGACAGTTTAGCTTAAATGTGACTTAATGTATGTATAATGTATTACAGTGAGAGAGAAAAAGAAAAAAAAAAAAAAAAAAAAAAAAAAAAAAAAAGTGAGTAATTTTATAATGGAAAACTAAAATATCCCCAAAATTGATTTGTTGTGATGGATTTACAACGAGCAACAGGAAGTAATATGCACATTGAAGATGCCAATTCGTAAGATGGTAAGCACGATACCTAACAAATTGCTAGTTTTGGATGTTGAATTGAAGTTAATCGAAGACCTTTCTAGGATTGCTTAGATTTGGAATCACATACAACTATATAAATTAGATGAAATTTGTAAAGTTTAGTTACCATGCAAACTAAACCCAAAGATAGATCAGGTGTGTTTGGTATGATCTTTTTTGAAGCTTTTATAGAAGCTTTTTGTTTTTAAAATGTGGCTCCAGTTAAAAAAAACAAAACTTTGGTTGGTATACTAGCTAGAATCTTTTATTTGTAACAAATAAATTAAAAATAAAAAACTACTCAATGTAGCGTTCAAAATCTCAATGGAGCTGTTAACAGCTTAAATATTATCATTTTTTTTGAACAGCGGATATTATTAAAAAGAAACTAGCAAGGAGCTAGAAACAATTACAAGCTAATGAGATTTGGGTTTTTTAGCCACGTGACCCAATCAAAATTAGACTTACATATATTAGAGCACAAAAAAAAAAAAAAAAAATTGAACAATATCATCAAAGAAAGTCTCCTTTCTAAGATGTATATTGTCAAACAAACTACTATTTCTAAATCGCCAAAGAATCCACCAAGTCACGTAACATACACCTTCAAAAATCTCCTTCGAACCCTTTGGAAGCCGGATATTATTAAACCAATTGAGCCAATCATTTATAAATGAGACATATGCCATGTTATATTAGTATTTCAAGGTCTAAAATGCATACAACAATCATTTTAATCAAAAATTTATTAAACCAAAAGATCCAAGTTTTCTTATGTCACCTCAAATCGTAAATAATTAAAAATCATAAATAATTAAAGACTAGCAGGGTATTCGCGCGTTGCGGCGGCGGGTACCCAGTAATTAAAATATCCGAAGACTAATATTTTTTTATTATATGTTTGTGACAAATGCGGATAGTTATGGAGTTAATATGTACTCCGCCATTGTTTCTTACAATAATAAATGTAATAAGATGCGTTTAATAAAAAGAAAACATGAGATGAGAAAGATATCATAAACGAAGCCAAAGAAAAAAGTATAAAAAATATGGTTATTACGCTTAGAATATTAAAGTAGTTAAAGGTACTGATTTTAAAATTAGAAAACATATGGTTGGTTTGTATGATGTCAAATAATTTATACCACAATAGTTAGTAGCTTTCTATCATTTATAACATTTATTTTATTGGTTGTATTGTTTATGTAGAGGGTGTTTTATTAGTTACATTAATTTGTACCAATAGTTAATAGCATTTTGTTATGAAAAATCTAAGACACGCCTATCCAGCCCATCTATTCCAAAAGCCCATCCAACACACCTAAGGGCTTGTTTTTTTCTTAACCCTAATCCCATTTATCACTTGCAGCCATACAAACTCGTATCAAAAGATAACACCTTCATCAAATCTGTTAGGAATTCAGGAAATAGGATATTTCTTGTTGTTGCCGATAGTGTAAAGTTGGTTCCTGCCAATAGCTGTGGTTCCTGCTAAAGCTCATTGCTGCTGATAGTTATATCTTGTTTCTGCTGATAGTAGTTGTTGTTGCGGGTTTTATTAGTTGTTATCCCGTATGTTTAGAATGTTTGTTAGATTTATTTTTAGAAGAGATCATGTTTATCTCTTCACACGTTTTCTTGTATGACGGGTTAGGGTTAGGGTTTCTTGTTAGTATAAAAGGAACACCCGTCTATGAGTTTGATATATCTTTTCACGACTTAACAATCTTCAATAATAATACCTTTTAGTTCATTATACGATCCATAGAGGATCATAGTCTTAGTTCTTTTCTTTTCTAGTTCGTACTCAGAGATTCTCTTGTAGTGTGCTTGTGATTACATAGGCATCCTACCGATCCACTAAGGCTCAAAGATCTAGCAGGTGTGTTAGATTCAACAAGTGGTATCAGAGCCTCGTGAGGATCTCTGGTAAAGAAGAATAAGTTTTCTACTCTTCCTACTAAACCCTTACACTATGTCTGGATCAGAAGATAAATTCGAAAGGTGGACCATGAAAGTCAGAACCCTGCTATCTTTTAACTCAAGGGGAAAATGGACAGAACTTGCTGATGCTGATGAAGATAGTCTCAACCAAACTCACAACATGGTTCATAATGCAAAGGATAAAGTGGAAGAATTTGCTCTTGTGGGTGCCACTCATCAGGTACAACATTGTCATTTTGGGTGTCATGAATTGTACTTGAACCTTAGGAAAGAGTTTGATGAAATGGAGCCTGAATATAATAAATTGTTTGTAGAAATTCAAGCTTATAAAAAGGCTCTTAAAACTGTGGAAAAACAAAAGGCTTGGCATGAAGCTAATCAGCTAGCATATGAACAAAAGATAAGGGTTTTGGAAAGAGACTTAGAGAACTCCAATAACTGTCTAAAACATTCTGAGAGAGAACATGCTAAGGTGAAATTAGAAAATCAGGAATTACAGGCTAAACTGGATAGTGAAGTGGCTAGGTTAAATTCATGGCAACAATCAGAAAAATATCTTGTTAACAATAATGGTAATCAATCTGGTTGGCGTAAGAAAGGGTTGGGATATGATGTTGGGGAATATAACCCTAGAATATTTGACCCTACCCCTAAGGAAGTTGATTATCAAATTCCTGTTAAGTTTGTTAAGGAAGCAGGGATGAATGCAGTTCCTCCACCTATAAGAGGTGTTTTCAAGCCTGTCCCTATCCACTCAGCCCTTGACCTTGACTCAGATGAATCACACATGACATATGGGAAAAAGTCAAATGACTTATCTGATTCTGAGTGTGAGTCTGATGACTTTGTCTCTTGTTCCAAAAGTAACAAGTCCTATGAATCTAAGTCCACAGACTATACCTCATGTGATTCAAATGACAAGTCAACCTCACCCAAGTCTCATGACTTCACTTCTGGAGTAACTAATGATGAATCTATTTCAAAATTAGCTTCCCCTGACAACAGCTCACTTAACTCTGTTAAAAACAACATTGTCTCTAGTTCCAGTAGTGATAATTTTGTCTGTAATAAGAAAAGTTATGGTAAGAACAAGGCTGTTAGGAAGAAGTCATGTTTTGTGTGTGGTAGTCAATATCATCTCATTAAAGATTGTGATTATCATGAGAAGAGAATGAAGATGAATGGTGGGCAACAACAGACCAGATCATTGTGGAAAAATGTTAAACAAATACCACCATATGTTCCACAAGCAGCAGGAATGAACTCGTATAGAGATCCCTTTCCTGTTGATAGACCTGTTCCTGCAGGTAAGTCTGTTGCTGCTGATAGTCAGGGAACCATTCCTGCTGGTGCTTCCTCAATCCTTCAGAGGGATTTCATGCCTGCTTATTATAATCCAATCTTTGGAGGGGGGAATGGCTTACTCTCCATGGTTTCCTTGGTAATTGTCCTGTTTGTCTGATCATGTTGTTGTATATTTCTTTGCTGGTTTTGAGGGGAGGCATTAGCCTAAGGGGAGGCTAATGCATGTAATTTTGTCTTGTTTCTCATTCTTTTATGTTTTATGTTTTGTGTTTTACTAACTTTGTTTTGCAGGTTTTAGTGTGTTTTGTTTTACTAACTTTGTTTTGCAGTTCTCATTCTCAATGCTTAAAATAAAACATAAGATAAAACTTCTATTCATCATCTTGAGGTGATTACATCCAAAAACAAAAGATTAAGGCTTCATAAACAAACCAAACAACAGACTACAGACACAAGCTTCTCAACCCTACTACCTATTCCACCTTCCCTTTTCCCTTTCCCATACAATCAGGCATGAACCTTCTACCCCTCTGATGACTAATTTCTTCATACACATGTGGGGCTGGAAGTGCCAACACCACTGGGAGTGGCTGTCTTGGTTCAGGGACTGGCTGATCTTTCTTAGGAGTTGAATATCTTGGGGTAGATTGTCTCTGATGTGATCTGGGGCGTAACCTAGCAGTTGGCTGGCTTGGCCCAGGAGTTGGCTGGCTCGGCATTGGGGTTGGATGATTTCTTTTTGGTACCGGTACTTTGTAGAAGGTAGCAGCAGTCCTTTCCATCTCTTCACTAAGCAGAGCCACAGTTTTCTTCATCTCTTCCCTTAGCTTATCTGTGATGGGAAAATTGGGAGGATATGTTTCCCATTCACCTTGATAATAAGTCAAGGACTTCAGCTCTGATGATCCTTCATCATCAGAGCTGGAGTACTCAAAAGACGAAGGAGTAGATGGAAGAGGATCAGATGAAACCTCCTCAACCTTTGCCTTGCCTTTGTATTGAGAAGATGATGCAGTCGGGGGAAAGTAATTTTCCCACCCTGATTCAGTGGAGGAGGAGGAGTCTGATGAGATTTCGATGATGGGAATTTTGGATGAACTCATGATTTTCTTTGATTTGAAGATTATGGGTTAGGATTGTGATAATGAAGTTATTTGATTTTGAAAAAAAAAAAAACTTTTATAATGAGAAGGTGATTAGTGCGAATTTATTGTTGGTTGGTGTTGAGATTTAATTCAGGCGGTTTATTCCTAATGACTGGATTTGGAAGGTTGACTTTGGTCAAACCACTTTATTGTTGCCGATTGACCAAGTGTTCCTGCCGTTTGACTAATGGTTCCTACTGACTATGTTAAATTTGGGGAAGTTAGTTAAGTCAATTGGTCAAAGATACGTGCGCAGAATTGCAGCAATTTAAATCACTATATGTGGCAACCATATAACAATATCATTACTGACCAAAAATTACACTTCTCACATCTCAGATTCTCAAAATCCTTTCAAACCCTAACTCATTGTTTTTGTCATTTCGAACCCTAGTTCATTCATCTAATACAATGACAACACTTCGCTACAAAGATGATCACAACAAGGTTGCATACTTAGAGTCTTCTTCTAAAAGTGATGGTTATGATGAGGTGTTAGCTTTTCTTCGTGGGTCATCTATTCACTATGCACTCACTCATTGTCCTGTAACGGTGTATGATTCACTCATTAAGCAGTTTTGGGCAACTGCTAGAGTTAGACACATTGTGGGAAGGGAGGACGACATCGTTGCCACCATTGATGAGCACGAAGTCATCATTACTGAGGGGTTGATTCGGGTACAACTCCGATTTCCTGAGGAGCATGGGGCGCATGATCTTTCCAGGCAAGAAATCAATGATGGTATGGCTGCCATAGGTTATCCTGTCACTGGTAGTTGTACATTTTTTTAAAAATAAGCTGTCTCCTCAATGGAGGTTTCTTGTTCATACTTTACTTCAGTGTATGAGTGTAAAGACCGGTGGTTGGGACCAATGTCCTAGTCCCATTGCGTCTGGTCTTGTTTGTCTGTCACAGGGTAGGATATATAATTGGGCCAAATATATTTTTGAAGGGATGATTGAAAATATCACTGGTGATAAAAACAGATTTTTAATGTATCCTAGATTTCTTCAAATTATCTTAGGTGTTCAGACCAATGACCCATCCCCTAAGATAGTGAATCGAATGACTGCTAAAATGTTTGCAATGATGAAGATGAATTTTGCAGGCCAACATTTGCCATTATTACCTGCCATGTTACACAATGCTAATCCTGCTGACAACCCAGATCCTGCTGACAATGACATTGTCCCACCATCACCCAATGCAGCTGATGCTAGTGCATCCAATGCTGCTGGTGAAGGGACTTCAGTTGCTACTGATGCATCTGCATCTGTTGCTGCTGATGACCCATTACCACCATCACCTAGACCAGCCACACCTGATACTATTGTCCCTGATGAGCCCATTGTCCAGACCACCACAGTTGTACCACCTGTTGTCCAACCAACACCTTCTGTGGACTTGCCTTCTTCTTCAAGGCAATATACTCCTAGTCCATCTAGGCAGTCCTTTGACTTTGCTACTCAAGATGGTGGAGACTATTATGCTTCGCCAAATAGATCCAATGAAGCTCATACCACTACAGGTATTCCTGCTGGTGGAGCTGAGGATCCTGCTGGTCTAACCACTGGATCTAGTTCTTTTGACAAGTATGAAAAGAGAATTGCAGACTTAGAGTCTGAACTCAAGAAAGTCAAGAAAGAGTGTGGTGACAAAATGGATGGATTAGAAAAGGAGCTCAAGAAGACAAAGGAAAATCTTGGTGGATCTATTCAGCATCTCACTGAAAGAGTTACAACTTTGGAAACCCATGTTCAGACCAAAAGAAGAAGGGTAGTCTTATCTGATTCAGAAGAGGAAGAGTCTGAGCATCAGGGATCACTTAATCTGGACAGACTGCATATATTGGCTAATCTCTCCTTAGCAAGTGAAAACATACCAGGAGGGTGTGCTCAAGCTCCTAAGGCTTCTTCTCCAAAGAAGTATCAAAGGAGGAATTACTTGTCCACGATTCATAAGGCTTCAGTTAAACCATCTTTTGAGATGTACAAGCTTGCAGATGAGGATACATCTATTGATGTTGATGCAGATGTCTCTAAAGATGTTCCTGCTGATATTGGTTCAAGTGTTCCAAAGGGTGTTCCTGCTGCTGCAGAAGTTCCTGCTGTTAGTGAAAGTGTTGCAGCTGTACCTAAGTTTCAGGGTAATTCTGCTGGTGGATCTACCATTGCTTCTGGTTCAAGATCGGCTGAGCCAGCTACTGTAGTGGATGAATTTGGAGGTCTGGTGTCTAATGTGGAAAAGGCTGCACAGGAAAGGTTGTGGAAGAATGTTCAAGATGAAAGAATAGGGTCAGAGATGGCAAAGAAGGTTCATGCAAACTTTTCTGCAGAATTTGCAGAAGCAGATACATCATTTGCTTCCACTCTACCTGAAGCAAGGCAAAAGGAGTTGGATGCTGCTTCTCTATACTTTACTGAGGCTGATTGGATACATATTGGTGCTCAAGTGGCAGCTAACCCAAATGTTGCTAAAGATATCTTGGGAATTAATGTATCAGATGCAGACTTTCCTGCAAGAATGGTGGAAAGGATGAGACAAAAATAGAGGGATATAGCAGAACAGAAAGCTAAGGAGAAGAGGAATACACTTCTTACTCAGGCACAACAAAAGGAACACATGAGAATTCTTGTGAAGAACATGAGTGGTTCTATTTATAATCATGGATGGACTATGGCTGAGGTTAGGCAGTTGTCAGATGAGAGGCTTATGGTAGAATATAACCAGGCTATGAATCATATCATTAGACATAACAAACCTTCTGTGGAGGAACCTTCTGCCAAGAGAGTTAAAGTCTCTGAACCTGCTGATACTGTAAAGGATAATGCTACCTCTGAACCTCAGGTTTCCTCATCTCAGGCAGCAGCAGCTTCCATGTCTTCTGCTGATGATGCAGTTGCCATGTCTAGGACTGATCCTCCTGATGGTATTCCTGCTGCTCATAAAACTGATTCCATTCTTGTTGATAAGGTTGATTCTGTTCCTGCTGAACCATCTTCCTCAGTTCCTATTCAGCAGTATGGTCTAAGAACCAGGCAGAAGAGTTACTCTGACCACCCTCCTACTAGGCCTATTTCTGAAGTGGATGATCAAGAATTGGTTAGGGTTGACTCAGACAGTGATTCAGATGGTGATTCCATTCACTCTTGGGGTCATATTGCTCACTGGGAGATTAGGTCTACTCCTGAAGATGAAGTCAATGTTTGGTTTTCCCTTGATGGGACAGTCAAATTCTTTACCTTTCCGAGGGAGCTCTTGAATAAGGTAGAGAGGAAAGATTTGGAAAATCTTTATAAGATAGTGGATAATTACTATCAAACTAATGTTCCTACTGGGGTTGGTTTGATGCTTTGGGGAGATTTACAAGTTTTAATGAATTCATTGGAAGGAGAAAAGGCTCAATTGGTATGGGTTAATCAATCATCATGGAGAGTATATTCTTGGAGGTTATATCCTTCTTCCAATGTTCATGTGGTGGAGCTCATTTCTGGCAAGATCCTGTCTATGTTTGTGGATGTCTCTTATCCTTTATCTGAGGGACTTATGAAGAAAATGCTCACACAGAAGTTAAGAGTTCCCAAACATACTATTGGCAATGATTTGACCACAGCTGAACAGTTGGTCAAATTCATCAGAGATCAACTTGAAGCTGCTAAAGGTTCTTCTACTTGATCATGGTTCAGGAGGCTTGTTGTTGTTGTTGTATATATTTCTTTCTTCTCTTTTCTTATTTTCGTTCTTTTGGTTTGTTTCTTATTTTCTTTTAGTTCAAAAAAAAAAAAAAAAAAAAAAAAAAAAAAAAAAAAAAAATTCTTGTATATTTTGTGTGCTAATAAGTTGGTTTTAAGCAACACCTTGCAGGTACAGTGTTGGTGTTTACACCTACACAACAAATGGTATTCAACTCACCATGTCTCACAGACAAGAAAGAGTTGACTCACCATGAGGGTACGGCTCTGGTGTGATAATCAAATCCGTTGATAGCTGTAATAGCTTGCTCAAAGCTATAGGGTACTTCAACTCACCCATGGTTCATTCCTGAGAGTTGAAATGGTTCTCAATTCACCATGGATGTAACCCTGTATGGGATCCAAAGAATTGGCTAGTCCACAAAAGTATGGTTTGTGGTAAAGACAATTGGTATCCATATTTGGTATTCAATTCACCAAGGTTCAGTTGAAACCCAAGAATTGGCTAGTCCTGAGCAAACGGCTACAGGTAAAGACAAGTCAAATCCGTTTACAGTTGCTGGTTTACTAAAAATCAGATGGTTATCAATGTACCATGGTTTAACACACCTAAACATTGGCTACTCCAGTAGTAATGGCTATTGGTAAAGAGACATCAAATCCATTAATTTTCAATGATTCACCTCTCACAGGAGTTAACACACCTGGATGTGATGAGAATAGTATGAAACTTAACTGATTTGATGTACACTTTGTCATGGTTGCTGTCAAGAAGGTGCCTAGTTGCTGCTGATATGATTTCTTGTTGCTGCTGTTTGTTTAAGTTGCTGCTGGAAGTCATTTCACTTCAAGATCTATCAGGATGTTGCTGCTGATCACTTTCTAATGCTGCTACTGGACTAATCCTCTGCCTATGGACTTCAAAGATCTATCAGGGAATCTTGCAGGTTAACCTAGTCAACCTCAAGATTAGGGGAGGATTGTTAGGAATTCAGGAAATAGGATATTTCTTGTTGCTGCCGATAGTGTAAAGTTGGTTCCTGCCGATAGCTGTGGTTCCTGCTGAAGCTCATTGCTGCTGATAGTTATATCTTGTTTCTGCTGATAGTAGTTGTTGCTGCGGGTTTTATTAGTTGTTATCCCGTATGTTTAGAATGTTTGTTAGATTTATTTTTAGAAGAGATCATGTTTATCTCTTCACACGTTTTCTTGTATGACGGGTTAGGGTTAGGGTTTCTTATTAGTATAAAAGGAACACCCGTCTATGAGTTTGATATATCTTTTCACGACTTAACAATCTTCAATAATAATACCTTTTAGTTCATTATACGATCCATAGAGGATCATAGTCTTAGTTCTTTTCTTTTCTAGTTCGTACTCAGAGATTCTCTTGTAGTGTGCTTGTGATTACATAGGCATCCTACCGATCCACTAAGGCTCAAAGATCTAGCAGGTGTGTTAGATTCAACAAAATCATACGAAGCAACCAACAAGAATTCAACTCTTTTAATTCTTCTGCCTAAAATCGAACTACAAACACACTCTTTATCATTAAATGAACCACAAAAATACTTGAAGTTCAATAGATCGAGATGGGTTATGGAGATCTTTAAAGATTTTTTCTTCAATTGAAATGAACCTGAGATGTCATTTATTTATTAATTTCTTTTTTTACTGGTATGTCGATGGGGTTATAAAGTTGTTTGTTGGTGATGCCGTGGGGTTGTTGTTTAGAACAGGAGTAGACTTTTTTTATTTTTTACTATTCGACCAAGGACGACTGATTTGTTTGGCTTAGGATTAGATTGTACATTGTGTTAAAATGTTATGTACATTTTAGTAAAGGGTGATTTAAATGATGTGTTTAATTTAAACTCGAAATGAAACGGTTGTTAAAAAAAACTATTTTTGTTATTAAGGACTAACTATGCAAAAGAGAAATAATCGTAAATACTATTTTCGTTAAGAATTTCTGAAAATAGTATACTTTTTTACAAAAAAAGTCCCTAAAGTTATTGGTATTTTGCAATGTTAGTCCTTAGGGATTAACTTTGAAATTTATAAATAACCTGAGGGACTATTTTTGTAATTTGTGATGAATAGTAAATACTGTTCATGGCACTGTTTGGAACTATAGTGGCGATATTTTCATTTTTAGTCCCTGAAAGTGTCGGTATGTTGCAAAGTTAGTCCTTAGGGACTAATTTTGAAATTAAAAGTTAACTTGAGGGGCTGTCTCTGCACAATATTTTGCACAGAAACAACCCCTGAAGTTATTGGTCCGTTGCAAATTTAAGTCAATTCTGTTAAGTAACGACCGTTAAAGACTAATTTTGCAATCGATCAGTAACCTCAGAGTCTAAAATAAAAATTTGCGTGTACTGTAGCTACAATGTTTTGTCAAAAGGTTACTGTAGCTACTATGTAATGGTTTTTAGTGTGTGTGTGTATATATATATATATATATATATATATATATATATATATATATATATATATATATATATATATATATATATATATATATATATATATATATATATATATATAATGTGGTGTTTTCTTTTTTTAATTTGTGCATTAAAGTGGTGTACATAACGGCATCCCTTTATTATATGTAGTATAGATACATGTCGTATTTTAAGGTATTTATTTAGTTATCTTAATTGTACCTATTAAAATGTCAAACATCATGTTGTTATCGTTTATATTATTTAATTTGGTTTTAAGACTGCATTGGATATATAGTTGGCACGCACATAACGGCATACATATGAGAGGGTAACAAGTTCGTTATATCGATATAAAAGGATATCTACTTTTAATGTAATGGCGACGAGCGATTTTAATATGTGTTTTACATTTATATCGGTTGGATATGAATGATGCACACGACACACGTGTCTTTTTTCATGTGATTAACACACAATCAATGAACTTCCCAAAACCACATGAAGGTGACTATACATATTTGGGATGTTTTTATGTGGTTAATATACTAGCTATAATATTACAAGCATTAAAGATTTAAAACACTATAATTATTATTTAATGAGTTTCTTATTTTATTTTTTTATTTTTTTTGCGGTTTTAAAAGATACAGTTTGTATCTCATGTTAATAATTTGCAGTTAAAGTTTATAGCTTACATCGCATACAGCTTATAACTAGTTTTGTTAAAAATACCCACACTTATTGATTTGATTAGATTTTGTTACACTCATTAAATTTGAGTTGTAAGCTTAATGACTTGTTACAAAATATGCTAATTTAATTGTAATATAGCATGAACAAACTACTAACTAATAATCAATATAATTAATATTGGGTTAATTATCAATAAAATTTATATATTTTTTAATTAAACAATGATGTATCGTAGCATGTCTTGTAACAAGCAATTAAGCTTACAGCTCAAATGAGTGGAACAAAATGTCATCAAATTAATAAGTTTTATTTCGAACATGTATGTTTTAATTTTATATATACCCTTTATATGTAATTCAAACAATTTTTCTAAAGAGTGGTAGATGAATCAATGAATCAATAAATGTCACTGATGTACCTTAACGTCACATCAGCAGTTCTTTAATAACACTCCAATAACTAAGACTGCTCGGCAAGGAGCATCATCTCTAATAATAAAATCAATAACTGCTACTGCGACGTGCGATTTTAATTTGTGTTTTACATTTATATCGGTTGGATGCGAATGATTAGCACACGACAAGTGTCTTTTTTCAAGTGAGTAACACACAATCAATGAAATACCCAAAACCACCTGAAGGTGAGTATACATATATGGGATGTCTTTATGTGGTTAAATATACAATATAATATTATAAGCATGTTGTCTTAAAACACTACGATTATTATTAATTTAATGAGTTTATTATTATTTTTGTTTTATATGTGTTTGCAATTATAGATGTGTTTTTTATGTCATTTTACATCTTATAATTACAGTTAACATCTAATTTAGCAAACACTTTTCTTGAAAAAATAAAATACAACTTGTAGCTCATGTTAATAACTTGCAATTTACAGCTTACGGTTTATACTTTATATCTTATAACATACAGACGACAACTAGTTTTGTTAAACATACCCTACACTTATTGATTTGATAGAGATTTTGTTACACTCATTAAATTTGATTTGTAAGCTTAACGAGTGGGGTACCCGCGCGTTGCTGCGGGAGCATTGTGGTAATGTTTCTATAAAACATATCTTAACTACTTATCTATACTACTTAAAATGTAAAAATGGTCAAATAGTCAATAAGTGAAAAACTTAAATTATTGTAATTCCTAATCTACCCTTTCAATGCAATTAGAGGGAAACTAGAATACAGCCATGCGTAGTGAATGGAAACCAATAAACCAATAAATGTCTGTCAATCAATAACCAGTAGTGAATGGAAACTGAAATTTCGTTGTCAACCAAGTATTGAAGGAAAGTAGTTAATGAAAATCGAAACTGCAAGTATTGAAGGAAAGGTTGAAATAAACTATTGCAGGAAACATGGCTGTATTCCAATACAACATGGTTGTATTCCAATCAACCACAATTGCACACTTCTTCTCTTTCTGTAACCTAAAACACACACCTCTACTACCACTATTTAAATCCGCCACCACCAACCATTACATCCGTCAACCACCCCAACCAACAACACCACGTCACAACCGCTAACTAACCACCATCGAATCCCTCACCACCACCATCAGTGATGGAAACCCACAACCAATTCACCAAGACCGACCACCAATACGAATGTGTTTTCAAGGTTTGAGGTTATTTTAAGTTTTTTAGTATATCTTTATATTAAACAAGTTTTAAAGGTTTCTATTCATAGATCTATATTTTCTTTTTGTAGATCTGAGTTTTTGGAGCAGTCCAACGCCGCCCTTGCCGGAATATTCCTCTACTGCCGCCGCTTCCTTACTGCTACCACCGGGAACCGCAGTTGTTGCTGGAAAAATGGTTTCTTTTTAAGGTTTGTTATAAAAGTTTTATTCCAAGTTTATTGTTTATGTTTTTTTGATTCTGGGGAACGGGGTTGGTATTTTATTGTTTATGTGTTGCTTTTAATCGCATTCATGAATATAGACTATAAGGCAGGAAAATTTTTTAGTTTATATATGAATGATGTATTTGGAAATACATGTCGTTAATTTTGAATTACGTACCCGCACGTGGGTAAACATTCTGATGGTTATTTTCCCGCGAAGGCACATGAAATAGATGAATTATAGTTTGGCATGTGATATAATTTATTGAAATATATGTTGTTATCTGGATTTGATATGTAGCCTTAACTTTGTCATTTCAAAGTTTTTATAAACATATAGCTACATTTAATAATGTGCCTCCATGTGGCATGGAAAATTATATTATCAGAATAAGGAATTGTGCAATGATTTATTCATTGCCCTGTTGAATGTTCCCCTGTAATTTTGGTGTTAATTGCCATGAGAATACTAATGGTGTGTTTGTTCAAGATTAACTGATTGACACAATGCTGGTTAATTTATCCTCGCTTATATGTCGAAGAATGGATTAATTATTGGTGAATGATTTGTGGTGAATTATGGACTACTCCTTTATGTGGTTGCAAGATCTGTATGGATTTTGACGGTAACCGAAAATTGACGGTTTCTTTTTCTGAAAACATTAATCAATTAAAGGATATTTGGATTTTTTTTTTAATTTATTTATTTATTTTTTTAATCTCATTTCACGAACTACTTCTAATCTTTTCTATACAAAACGCCATTTTATCTATAAATTCATAAATAACAATTTTGCATCTTTGGAGGGATATATATGCAAAAGCCCTAAATAGATATAGGGCTAATCGTTTTGATGTGGGATGGTTTGATACATTAGTTCTATTCAAATCAACTCTATACCTGAGTTTTTTAGAAATGACATATATGATCGATTTTTGCAGATGATGTCCATGGGATGCGGCATGGTTCCTATGATGTTCCCAGGTGTCCAACAATATGTTTCACCAATGGCAATGGGGATGGGAATGGGTATGGGTATGGGCATGGACATGGGAATGAACCGACCCATGGTTCCATATCCCGCCATTCTTCCAGGCCCATCAATGCCCAATCCAGCTGCATCTGCTGCAGCAGCCGCTGCTCCAACGGTTTCCTGTTCCAGGATTCAACATGTCACCCATTGCCGTTGCGGGTCAAGTGGCTAATATGTCAGCTCCAATGATGAGTTCATTTCCGCTACAAAATCAAAATCAACCACGAGTTCCCAATTTTGCATATTGTTACTACCCATTGGATCTACCTTTGCTATCACGTATGGTTTTCTTGGTCTACCAACAAAATTTTGAAATTCCCTGGTTAGTATATATCAAAAATGGTGCATTAGTTAATTATAAAGTTTCTAAAAAGAAGACATGAAAGTTTTGGCAAGTCAACCCATCAAGAGTCATTTTCACTTGCAAAATAGTTACTGCATTACTTTATACCATCAAATCTCAATAGTTGTGGTTTCATTGCAGAACCAAGGAGGCATTCCCCCAACTGTAACTAAACCAGGCAGTAGCAAAGATGCTACCAACCCTGATCATCACCAAAATGGTAAGTCAAGGTCCCTATATTTCCATGCATATTTATAAGCATATTGAGGATAACCATATAAGTAATTATCTTTATGCAATTTCAGGTTGAGTAGCAGGAGATTGTTCATGAAACAGGCTTATTAGCCGACCAAATTTTGTAGCGTAAAGGGATTTAAGGATTTAAAGGTTGGCAAGTCAACCACCCACTGGCTTCATGTGTAACGTGTAATTGTATAAAGATAATATAGCGTTCTGTAGTTTTATTAGTTCTTCCTATAATGTTTACCGTTACAAGATATGTATCACTAATTCCCAACAATCTTATAGTAGAATTCATGACTTATACGCTACGAATTTTTGGGCAGTGTATAGAGTAGCAGAAAACAATCATTCATGATGGAATTAGGTTTGGTTTTACTTCCTATTCCTTTAATTTTTTTCACTTCTTGACCTTTTAGAATTTTACTGTACTCCAAACAATTGTCCGTTGTAATCTATAGTTGATATTGATGGGTAGAAACATTTGGGAACCAAAATCTGAAGTAATCTATATCATGTTTTGTCAACATGTAGTTGTTGCAATTATTGTCTATGTTCTTCTTGGTTGGGACAAAGGCTTCACTTGATTGTGGAATCTTTTTGGTGCAATTTTCATGACAATGATGATATATTATCATGTGCTCCACTTTTTTTAGAAGTTATTACTAGACTTGAGAACTGTCAATTATCTCTTTTAGTAATAGCACGAGGTTGATATGTAAACGTTTTGACCCAAATTTCATCAATGTTGAGATTGCTGTCGAACAACACGCCGGAGTTAGAGTGGCATTTACATTCTGATCGGTTCACATTCTATTTTGAACGCTACACAAAACACTCACCACAATATCATAAATCGTTAATTATTTGCAGCTACGAATTCCGTTGCTATGCACGGGTACTCGTCTAGTAATGTAAAAATGGTCAAGTGAAAAGTGGAAAACTGAAATTTCAGTCAATGCCCATTTTGCCCTTGTCAATGAATGGAAATCGAATGCTCAATGAATGCCTGGTCAATGGTGATTAAATGGGAAGTATCGAATGGAAAGTATTGGTGGTGAGTTCATAGGACGAATGGAAAGTAATGAATGCCTGCCAATCAAATGAATGTCTGTCATTGAACTCACCATATGGAAAGTATATGCCAATAAAATGTGGCGGGAAAATGATTTCGTTTATGTTCAAATTTGTGCTTGAGTTGTTGCCTATATAAACAGGCGACATACTATTGCAAACCCACTGTAGTTCGACATACGCATCAAGAAATGGAAATGCCAAATCAAAATAATGTTGATGATGATTTTCAGGTTCTTTCTAATCTATGATTTCATTTGCTTTAAGCTTTCGGGCTGATGTAGTTTTTGTTTCATGAGTATTTTTGGCTTTAACAATCATCCAAACTGTGATACTGGATCACAATATCACATTGTTTTAGTCAATGAATGGAACCTTTCAGCGAAGATCATTTAAGTTTACATGAGGGCCTGTACCATTTAAGTTTATTGGAGGCTGCAATGAACTTTCTTTCATTTAGGCTTGGTTCATTCTTCTTTACTCATGCACCTGTACTACAATATTTCTAATATTTCATTTATCTTTTTTTTTTTTTTTTTTTTTTTTTTTTTTTTTTTTTTTTTTTTTTTGTTTCTTTACAGATTCTTCCCAATCCTAACCCTCCTGCACATCCTAATTCTTTTTTCAACCCAAATTTGATCAATTGGAATTGGGATGACGTCATTGTCATGTCAAGATGCTGAAGGAGAGCGGTTCTATCTACGTGTACTTTTGCAACATGTTAAAGGCCCTACAGGCTTTGAATATCTTTACAAGGTCAACGGCGTAGTGTACAGTACGTTTCGTAGAGCGGCCCTCGAAAGGGGATTAATACAGAGTGATGATCACATATCTGACTGTCTACGTGAGTCCTCTATGCACGAGATGCCCGACCCTCTTAGAAGACTATTCGCGACTCTTCTAATCTTTTGTGAGCCAGGAGATGTTCGCAAGTTATGGAATGACCATTACGACTCACTTTCAGAAGACTACACCTTACATTTTGCAAGTGTTGAGCGGGTTCAAAATATGGTTCTAACGGACATATCATCAATTCTACAATCTATGGGTAAGAGTCTTAGTGATTTTGACCTTCCCAACATTACCGCGGATGTAAGTTTAGAATCATTTGGCTGTCGTGAGTTACAAGAGGAGTGCTCGATAGTTGTACAAGATGAAGATATACTCGCTCGGCATTCTCTTAACACTGATCAAAAAGTCGCATATGATACAATCATGAGACATGTCGATGAAGATTCTCCGGGCGTGTTTTTTATTGATGGCCCTGGAGGAACTGGTAAAACATTCTTGTATAAAGCTTTGCTTGCCACTGCTTCGTCAGGGGCTGCGGCAAATAACATGACAGGGGGAAGAACTGCTCACTCCCGATTTAAGATTCCCATCAATCTTAATACAAACTCAGTATGCAACATCAAAAAACAAAGTGGCCTTGCTAAGCTACTTTGTCAAGCCAAGTTGATAATCTGGGATGAAGCATCAATGGCTAAAAGGCAAGGTGTGGAGGCGGTTGATCGAACTATGCAAGACATTACCGGGGTCAAACTTCCTTTCGGCGGCAAGATAATGGTTTTAGGAGGGGATTTTAGACAGGTTTTACCGGTCATTAGACGTGGAACACGAGCGCAGATTGTAGATTCGAGTCTACGGATGTCACCTCTTTGGTGCCGAATTAAAAAAATGCGGTTAACCATAAACATGAGGGCACGGACAGACCCATGGTTTTCAAACTTCCTATTACGAGTAGGTGACGGAGTTGAAGAGGTCATCGATGAAGACTATGTACGCATACCTGATGACATGACCGTCCCTTACACTGAAGAGGCTGCCTCAAAGGATGCATTAATCAATGAAGTGTTTCCTTCCTTCGCCGCCAACGCTCATTCATCTACTGATATAGTTTCAAGAGCAATTTTATCCACAAAAAATGAGCATGTTGACAGCATTAATGATATGTTGATTGAAAGATTTCCTGGCGAAGAGAAGGTTTACTATAGTTTTGATGAAGCAGAAGACGACATCCACAACTTCTATCCTTTGGAATTCTTAAACTCGCTCAACGTGAGCGGGTTGCCCCCTCATTGCCTGCGTTTGAAAATAGGATGCCCGATTATTCTTTTAAGGAATCTCGATCCGGCAAATGGATTATGTAATGGCACGAGGTTGATATGTAAACGTTTTGACCCAAATGTCATCAATGCTGAGATTGTTGTCGGACAACACGCTGGAGTTAGAGTGCTCTTGCCAAGAATTCCTCTTGCTCCATCTGAAGAAGACATGTTCCCTTTTAAACTAAAGAGAACACAATTCCCTATTCGCCTTAGCTTTGCGATGACTATTAATAAAGCTCAAGGCCAAACAATTCCAAATGTGGGTGTCTATTTGCCCGACTCTGTTTTCTCGCATGGCCAGCTTTATGTGGCATTGTCTAGAGGGATATCCCGTAGAACAACAAAGGTATTGGTTAAACCAGTTAAAGAGTTCCGTCAAGCATGAATCTACACCTCAAATGTCGTTTATCAAGAAGTTTTACGCGAAGAGTAACGTGTGTTGTTAGTTTTTATCTCATAACTAATGTAATGTTTTACTTTCAGTTTCATTAAATGTTTTTATATGTTGTTTGATAGATGTTAAGAACTTTTTCTAGACTTTAGTTATCGTGTAGTACAACCGTTTGCAATTACATTCTGATCGGTTCACATTCTATTTTGAACGCTACACAAAACACTCACCACAATATCACAAATCGTTAATTATTTGCCGCTACGAATTCCGTTGCTATGCACGGGTACTCGCCTAGTATAATTAAGAAAGACATTCTTTTGTAAACATATACAAATTCTTATACAATCAATCATTGAGTTGGAGTTGTGTGGCACTATTTTCATTTTGCGGGTCTTGGAATGACCTGAATTCTTATACAATCAATCAATAATTTAAACCTTGATTCAATTGTTCGTCCAGATAGTAGCAGTAAATAGGCAATGCCCGATGATGCTACGTCTAACACGATCTCCCCTTTTGAACGAAAGGCTGCACAAAACTACCATAAAATGCTACATGTTAAATTTCGAGTTCAGAAGTTGGATAAAATGTAATAGAAAACAATATCGATGTGGTAATCACCTGAAGTATAAAAGGGCAAAACGCCTCCAAACTGTTTGCATCGTGAAACGGATCTATGTTTTCATAGCAACTCTTTTGCAAGCACATACAAATTCTTATACAATCAATCACCGAGCTAGAGTTGTGCGCCACTATTTCCAGTCCGCGGGTCTTGCAATGACTTGAAACCGTATCAGAATTCAACTCTGAATCGTCAGGTGCATCCTACAAAATGAAAAGAAAGTTATTGTCAACAAAGATTAACACATTAAAGTGTTGTAAGGGTAAGAGGGCAATTCACTCACTGCGACATCTAACTCGTGTATGAATAAGGCCTGCATATTTCACAACATGTACAACATTAAACATGAGAAACTATAATAAAGTGCTAAATATGAAGGGAAAAAATATGATAAATTCCAAAAAGTGAGTTAACAAAATACACACTGTTTGTTGTATATGGTATTGCAACATGCTGTGTAATTACTCTTTTTACACAAATATGTTGCATAGCTGATTAGTGAAGTCTGTGGTCTATTCAATCTTGAACTACAACTTATGGTTAAAGGGCAATTGCGGCAGAGCATGTGAATACAAAAGCAAGTGTGGATGGTCTTGTAGAAAATCCGTTGCCTAAATGAATGCTGCTGGAATAAAATCTAATAAAAGAGGCTTAAAAAACACACTTATAACCCCAACTTCTATAAAAATATTGAATCAATACCAATAATTAGGATTGCGTTCAGTTGGAGCCGATAGTGGTTCACTCATTCCTAAACCACTAAGACTTGTATGCAAATGTGTTGTGTCATTATTTCGTTATCTATTAGATACATTTCTCTAGATTTGGTTAAAAAAAATAAACAAATCCATAAGCAATGGCTCAAACACCTACATATAATTCAAACCCCAAGTTGCTCATCAAAAACCCTATAAACTAAAAGCGCCACGTTAGGGCATCAGCAGCCCCATATTTTCGATATTTCCTATATTTATAATCAAAATTCTACTGAAACCAATTGACATCACATGCTGTCTCTTTTTTTCACATATGTTGATGAGCTGTCTTGTTGTTTCGTTATCTACCTACTGCATTTTTATACAAAATAAGCAAATCCAAACATTATTTCTTGAAGTACCTATTCTCTAAAATCCTTATCCGCATCAGATTATAACCGATATATTAAACAATCCCAAACACTCTCATAGGATTCAAACCCAAACTACTGTCAAAAGCCTTATAAACAACATACGCCACACCAGGGGATCAGCACATGCATCAACTAATTCACAGCAGCATACATAAGCACAAATAGTTTAAACCACTTAATCTAACCTAAATAAACAAAAAGGCAACAAAATGGAATGAACATATTCAGAAGCAGTTTCACGGTTTGACCCACATTGAAGGAAAATGTATCGGATTATATCATGACAGATACTGAAGTTATATTTGTGGGTCAACTTAACCCAGGCCAACGCGTTTGACCCACATTAAAGGAAAAAAAAGTTATAGGGTTCAAGTTGCCATACCTATGCTTCAGAGAATCTCAATGAATTTACCATTTTTGCGGGTTACCATATTTTTCTTCTATATAAATTGATAACTTTCGTAAGCCCCATGGTACTATGGTCGACCAGCTAGAAGCAGCCGGCAAGTTATATCAGCGTTGAACATTAGGCTAACTGTATGGTGTGCTCATCAAGAGTCATGGTTCAGTGAGACTTTGGCTTACAGTTTCTCCAATTGATATTCCATTTCTAGAAGCTACATTAGCCAAAAAACAAACATTTATCATAATAAAAACTCAGTGAAGGAATCAATTCCAGGTAGTCTTTTACCTTCTGTTTTCATGGACATAACATAGTTTTGAAGCTAAAAAGGATCAGGAAACCTGATAATTCACTTTAACCTGCGTTACAAAGTGAGAAGCTTCAATCATGTTGTTTCAAAGCATAACATACCTAATAGCAAACATACTACCATGATTCTCATTTATTTAATTTAGGGCAACGGTATCGAAGTGAAATTATCAAGGGACGTAACTATTCAGAGTATGCAACGTAACTGCAGATATTGGGACTTTAAGAAGTCAAACAGCATACCTTTTGCAGTCAACAAACGCTTGACTGCAGTCAACAATATTTAACTGGCAAAGGTAACGCAAAACTAATAGAAGGGTACTCAAAAATTCGACAATCAATGTCACTAAACGAAAACATACCTTGGGAGAATAGTCTTCTGTTGAAGTAAATTGGTCGTTTTTTAACAGTATTCCTCACTGACCCTTCACTGTGACCCTACATTCATCAAGAAACATGAAATCAGATCAAGTTTTATAATAAAGTTCATACCTTTTACACACTTACATATAAGAAACTAATTATTCCTCACTCAGCCTTAAGTCATAACCCCAAATTACAACAGTGAAACCAAAGAGGATCCCGTGAAACCAAAGATGTATAGATCAATTAACCAAAATACCAATTAAGCAAGCTTTTTCCTTAGATCAATTAACCAAAATACCAACCGACATGAAACCAAAAAGTATACCTTGGTTTAGCACAATTCTTAGAACCCAAAAAAAATACAGAATCAATATTCGAAATATGAAAAAAAAAATTAAAATTAATGAATGGGTATACCTTGTTCTAGGTTTGTGTGTCTTTTGTGTATAACAACATATCCGAAACGGTACAGAAAGGGAAAAAATGGAACGGGAGCATCGTAGCTTGGCATTGTACCTTAGCAATCGTGTCTTGCACTCACACGCTGAACGGAACACATTTTTCATCTTTTGTATATAGGATAATTTTTGAGGAAGAAGATGAACGGTCGGTGGAAGATCTGGTGGATCATAAAACTAAGGAATTTGATTATTAGATTTGTGTGTTTGATGAATCAGGGGAGAAGAGATTGGTTTTGTTTCGTGTGTGTGTGTGTTTCTAAGGGTGAAGGTGGAGAAGAAGAAGTGTGAAGAAAGGTCTAGAATTGGATGGGAAGTAGGGGAAAACCAGTTAGTGATAATGAATCAAAGAAGGTTCTGGATCTGTGGTTCATGTTATAAAGATGAGGAAGAGACAGGTTTGGTTTTGTATTTTGATATCAGTTGGTGGGTTTGAAGAGAGGGAAGGGGTATGTAGTTTCTAGAAGGCGGTGGAAAGGGGAAGGGAGGGAAAAAATCTGCAACTAATTATCCCTGAGTGAATGTAATTACGGGGAATGGAGGATGAATAGTGGAAACCCAACCACACATGAACCAATAAGAATTGGCTGGGTGCTCCACTAACCACTGTTCGCGGTTATTGTTCATCTGTTAATTAAAAATCCAACCAATGAGGAGCTAAATTAAGTAAAAATGGGGTCCCCAAAAAAACACTTTGAACCCCATTTTATTTTGGCTATTAGTATATATTATAATACGTAGCTTGTTACAAGATATACTAATTTAATTGTAATATAGCATGAACAAACTACCAACTAATAATCAATATAATTAATATTAGGTTAAATTATCAATAAACTTTATACTATTTTTTAATTAAACAATGATATATCTCGAAAACATTAGGCTGGGCACAGTGGTGACCAGACACGACCATGCCACATCAGCTTTTTCTCTCAGACGACCTGATGACGACCAAGTTGCCACAGTGGCAACCAAGTTATTTTTTTTTTAATTCAAATATTTTAAACAACACATTTAAACTTCATTAAAAATTAAACATTACATAAATTATTCAAATAAACATTAAAAACATTACATAAATTATTCAAATAACATTAAAAACATTACAAAAATTCTTCATCGTCATCGTCATCGTCACTTGCGTCTTCGTCTTCACTCTCTTGATTGACTTGATTTCCACGATTTCTCCAAACGTGTTCGATCAAATCAAATTTTAAGTGTAGATGAGTTGATGAGTCCATTATCTCCTGAATAACTACTAACGATTCTTCATGCGATCTTAAGGGATCATGATCACGGTGGGCCTCATATTCGAACCATGTAGGACATATCGCCCGCTCCTTGTGTCGAATGATCATATTATGTAATATGATACATGTGTGCACAATATCTTCGAGATCCTGTTTATACAGCCCTCGAGCCGGAACTTTAAGCATTTTCCACTTCTTCTTCAACACACCAAAAGCTCATTCCACATCTTTCCTTGCTGCTTCGTGCTTCCTCTTGTACAATATTCTTTTATCATCACCCGTGAGAGGATTTGAAATTGACTTAATAAGAACGGCCCATTGTGGATATATCCCGTCAGTAAGATAATATCCCCTTTTATAAGGTACATCGTTAACCTCGAATGCAAGGTCTGGTGCTCTCCATGATAGCCTTGCAAAACTTACGGAGACATTCTGTTGCAGCCACTTACAGATACTCATCAAGAGAATCAAGAACGGTCGCGTATCCCAATTGACGAATTTCCGCAGTACACTTGACCAATGGGGAAATACCAAGTACGCCCCTACAATCAGGAGTTTGTTAACTGAAAATAAGGAGAATAATCGGTTACCTCTTGAATAATTTGTGTGAATAGTTCTCGGCTCATTCGAAACCGCCGACGGAATGTTCTTGCGTTATACCGGGGGTTTTCAGAGAAGTAAGCTGCCACTAAACGATTATGAGCACCCTCATGATCCCTATATATGTACTTTCGTCGAACTTTTGGTTGTGACGCATTGTACGCGTTCCAAGCAAACTGCGTAAACTCCGCAAACTCACTCATAACTTTTTCATCATCGTCGGAAGACGAAGAACCAAAAAATAGCTCATAAGACATAATTAAGAGAATGTGTTTGAAGGTGTTGAGAGAATTGTTGTTTGAAATTGTGTGTTTAGAAGTGTGTTTGAGGTTGGTATTTATAGGTTGTAAAGTGGTAAAGTTTAAAAAAAAAAAAAAAAAAAAAAAAAAAAAAAAAAAAAAAAAAAAAACTTTTTTTTTTTTTTTTTTACAAACAGTAACAAAATTTGGAAAATTATGTGTGTATTAAAGTCGGTCGTATTTTCGACCAACTTGTGGTTTTGGAGGACCGACGACCAATCAAGGACGAAGCCTCACATTGGGCACGACCTATTATGACCAAGGTCAACCGATGGGTGGTGACCGACCACTGTGCCCAGCCTTAGCATGTCATGTAACAAGCCATTAAGCTTACAGCTCAAATGAGTGGAACAAAATCTTATCAAATCAATAAGTTTTATTTTGAACATGTATGTTTTCATTTTATATATACTCTTTATATGTAATTCAAACAATTATTCTAAGGGCGCTAGGTGGATCAATGAACCAATAAATGTTATTGGTGTGTAATTTCAGTATCACTTCAACAATTCTTCAATAAAACCCTAATAACTAAAACATTCTCTCTTGTAATAAAATCAATAATTGTTAATGCGACGTGCGATTTTAATATGTGTTTTACATTTATATCGATTGGATGGGAATGATCGGCACATGACACACGTGTCTTTCTTCTTGTTATTAACACACAATCAATAAACATCCCAAAATCACCTGGTGACTATACATATATGTGAT
>CP139509.1:108410054-108426770 GCA_021014915.2 Artemisia tridentata subsp. tridentata | reverse complement strand
CATAAGGGAGCTTGTTGACATAGTGAAGAAAACTCTCGAGTTAGGTGCTCGGGGAGTGGAATAGGGCAAGGAAGGTGTCATTGTAGCCGAACCACTATAAATCTCTTGTCTCGCGGTTCGATCTTTCCATCTCTATCTTTCATTTCATTTCATTACCTTACTTGCATTGCTTATTTATATTTATATTTGTTCATATTGTTCAAGAGTTGAGTTCACATAAATTCGAATCTAAGTTTTAAAAGTAAACAAAGTTTTCATAATAAAAATTAAAAAGACGTAAAACTATTCAACCCCCCTTCTAGTTTTCCACAATATCATAAACTACCACCATAGACTTAGCATCACATAAACAATAACACTTAACACTTAACACTTATCCAAAAATGTTTTAACATTCATAATCATAATCAAATCATGAAGTCTATGGCTCATATATCACATCGCACAATCAATCTATGTCTAAGCACCAACCTTCTAATTAGCCGCAAGCACTAGTCTACCTTATAACTAAGGCATCATAAAACTTTAATTCACTTACTAACCCATCTCTAATACCGCTTAGCATTGCTACTCGCATTCCATTACTATTACTCGATCATACATTCATATAATAGCAATACAATCACCGGCACCAACCGAGGTGCACGGCTAACTAATCATTCAAACACTTCAAGTCCTCCACGGACTCATATTTCATACTCATCAACTCTACAACACACATCCATTACTTATCGTCTTTAAGCTCATCTATCATAGAACATAATCCATCTCATACTTAACAACTACTTCTCGCATCACTAGCACTTACGTTAAACGCTTCTACGAGTGGTTTAAGACTAGGCAACCTATAGTGAAAATCTAATTCACTTAAACCGAAGCTCTGATGCCAAGTTGTTACACCCCGTGCCCGATTAGACCAAAATTTAAAACTTTACACGCAAAATGCGTGAACTAAAACTGACCTTCAGTTACTTTCATAACCAAGATGAACATTCAGAACCAAGATGCACCAAACTCACTCAAAGCCATTAACATCTCATACTAAATCGTTTACATAATCAATCAACCCGTTTGCTACCCAAAATGGGCAAAAACACTCTTAACCCAAACACCCCTTTAACTGCATAACCCTTTTATACATCTCTTTGACCCATTTTTCGGAAAGACAACTTATATGACCCGACAATTAACGAAACTTTCCAGATTTACTTCTTATATCATTGGGCTCATTTTCATATAGAAACATTCATCGTTTGACCCTCAAAATAAGGCTTTACAAATGACGGGTTTTGTGCCAAAACCCATTTTGACCCATTTACATAACAAATCATCTATAACACTTCATTTGCCCACCAAACTAGACCAACGTCATTACTTTAACATACAAGACATGTTCCATAAACACTTGACCCGTTCACAACCCAAAATGGGTATATTTACACTTATGCCAAACACCCCCTTACTTTGACTATAAACACATAAAACATACTTTGACACAACAGTTGACCACCAAATCATTAGGACAACCTTAATATACTACTTGCCACATGGCTACCCTTTAAGAACCAATAAAAGACCAACGGGGGTACAAACTTTACACATGAGCTCGGTATTCTACCTAAGCTCCTAAACGCATACTACCTTTAATCTTGCATACTCCAAATCCTTAATCGATATAGTTCCAAGCCATCCAATAAACATGCCAACCTACAAAATGGTTAGACAACTAAACCATAAGCACAAAGGCTTAGTAAGTAAAACGATCATGACATACCATTATACTTCAATCAACACATAAGCATCATATACATTAAACACTTACTTTACGGGCTCACTACTCCAAGTCTCATCTAACACATAGCATCAACTCATCACATAGACCACATTCACTACTTCACTTGAGCATATCTCAAGTCCATATTACTTGACATAAAACATACATAATACATACATGTTAGCAATCCATATAACACATGTCACCATCATTTTACTTACCTTAGCTCCAAGCTAAGCACATCAAGGCCTCATCATCAACCTTATCATCATTATCATCATCATCATAGACACCCTAAGTCATAACATCATACAAACACTTAAAACACATAACATAATAACTATAACAATGGTTTATACAACCATTAACTTACTTTTTCCATCTCTAATCATCATATAATCATATTTTGATTACATGATAATCAATCCCATCACTTACTAACTTAAACCCATCATCAACACATCACATAATCATCATTACCTCTTAATTATACTTAAAACACCATTTAACCATCTTTCCCAAGTTAGGGTTTATAAACCCTAACTTCTCAATTCATTAACTAACACTAATTAAAGTGATTACTTACTTGGGAAATCATTGCTAGAGCTTATCTCTTGATATGGAATCATTCACTAATCATACTCTTCATCATCAAGCTATTTTCCCTCTCTTTTCTTCTCTAAGCCGACAATCCACACAACCCTTGAATATTGTGGAAATGTCTAGAGTTTCCTGGATAAATAATAGCTAGTCACAAGTTTGGGCTAATGGCAAGAATGGCCCCTCAAGTCCCTTTACTTCTATTTTGGCCACACTACATGTCTTAACACTTTAGCATATGACAAGCCAAGCCCTTGAAGTCTATTCCCTTTCTATTTGTGCCACATAATACTTTTCATAACTTTATAACACATGATTTGACTATCACTTGACTATCGGGCTTGACCACTACGCAACATTCGTTGACTGGCCAATCACGTAAAGTCCTTAATTCATTTTCATCTAGGGTGGGGTCCAAGTACCTGGGAAACGGGTCTAACATTGCGTGCACTGTAACACTTCCCATACCATTTCTTTAATTGTTGTCTTTATTTTCTTGCAATGGACTGCTGGAGGATAGGTTGGGACACTATTGGAAGTTGTGGATTGTTTGTTGGTGGTTATTTTCTATTTGTAGTGTTGAGGAGATTATTTGTTACTGTTTTGTTATTTTTTTTCTTTTCTTATGTGCTTGTATGCGCCTTTGATCTACCACCTTGAGTGGCAAGAAAACTTTGGGAACTACTTTCTCTTCTTTTTTGAGTACTTGCTTTGTTTTCTGTCTTATCTATGGTTGAACATGAATTTTATGTTAATATGAATTCTGATGATGAGGATGATGGTGTTACTAGAATTAGTAGACTGGATTTGAGTCACCCATTACACTGGCTGAATGGCATACAAATGATTATGCATCTTTGACTTTAGTGTCTGTCAAACTAAAAAAAACTGAGAATTATAGTGTTTGATCTTGTGCTATGTAACTTGCTTTAGAGGGTAAAAATAAAATTGGTTTTATAGATGACAATGGGATAGAGTAAATGCAGTTGTTTTGGGGTGGATTCTGAACTATATATATGAGGAACTTTACTTGGGACAATTTTTTTCAAAGGGCTTCACATGTTTGGCAGGAATTGAAAGAAACGTGTGACAAGGTTAATGGGCAAGTGACTTTTAATTTGCATCATAAAATAATTTTTTTGTGTCAAAATGAGTCATTTATTGCTGATTAGTATCATAAAATTAATGCCCTTTGGAAACAATTTGATCCATTGGTTCAACTTCCTAGATGCACTTGTCATGTTGCAGAGGACTTTAAAAGGGATAATCCATTAATGAAATTAATGCAATTTTTAATGGGCCTTGATGATACTTATATATACAAAATAGAAATAACGTTTTATTTAGAGACCCTCTTCCTGATGTCAGGAATGCTTATGCATCATATCTAGTGAGGAGTCTCACACGGTTGTTGTGACCAACAGTGGTGCTGGGACCTCCCAGAGGTCTCACTCCACTACTTTTACCTCAAATGTGCCTAATAAATGCGATTTTCAGAGGCTGCTAGGAGACCTACTGGGGGTCCTGCATTGGTTTGTGAGCATTATGGGTTTAATGGTCATACAGTTGATAGATGTTTCAAATTGATTGGCTATCTTGCTGATTTTGGAAAAAAAAAGTATGGACAAAATTTTAAAGGAAAAAATGTTTCTAATAATTCGGTTGGGTCCAGTTTTTCCTCTGCTTTTTTAGATGAACAAATGGCTACTCTTTTTTCATTGATTAAATAAAATTCAGTTGCTGGAAAAGGGGTACATACCAATATGGCAAATACATTTTATAAGTCTAGCAAAGTGTGTAATCAAAATTTTGACAAGTTTTTTTGCCCAAACATTTTATTACATTCAAATCTTGTAACTAAAGGTTTAATTACTTATTCAGGAGCTAACCAACATATGACTTACACTGATAAGTATCTTATTAATGTTGTTGATGTTTCATTATGTTTTGTATATAATCTTTAAATTTATAGTATACCGAATCCTTTAGGCAATCACCAACACTTACGAGCAGTGTACTTGATTAGTGTAATATAGTGATTCGGCAAGACCGGGTCGTTCACAGGGAGTGAAGAGATCCTAAATGTCTAGCAGTTTTTAGGTTGTTACATACGTTTTAAATCCGTCAATTATGTTTTTTAGTATTAATTAATCTAATGAGCAGAAAATAAAATAAAATAAAATAACAGATAGTTTGGTTCTGGTGAAAAGAAGATCAAGAGATAAAGGCATGTTTGCTTTGCTAATCCCCTAATTCATTAATGATGCAGTTCTAGAGAAATGTTCATCTATGTCACACCCTCAAAATGTCGCAACGGAATGGTAACAGGGGGCGTGACTTCAAAGCACAAAGTCACCAGGTACAAAGAACTACCTCTATATGAGTTGTTTTAAAAAGATACATCATTTGATTTGTTAAAATAACATAAGATTTTCAATACAAGATTCTCAAGTTTCTCAGCAACATAAAGATAGTTTTTGGAAGCAAAATCGAATTATGTAAGTCCATTCAGAAAATCTTTGTGAATGTAACCGCCAACGGCGACTCTATGAATGGACTCCAAGTATGACAAACCAAGCAACTTATGCACCTGAGAAATACATCCTAAAATGTCAACATAACGTTGGTGAGTTTATAGGTTTAAAAGTAATGCGGACCACAAGATTTCAACGACAATTATATTAAGTACGAGTTCATGAAAAGTAATATTGTTGCACTAAGCTCATGACACCGAACACAGTCTGTTAGTTCAAGTTTATACCCAATCTTTTAGTTCAGGATTGTACCCAGTCTGTTAGTTCAGGATTATACCCAGTCTGTTAGTTCAGGATTGTACCCAGTCAGTTAGCTCAACAAACGGTTCAGGAATAGTGATAACTTAGGCAATACGTAAATGTTTAAGTACTCGTGTCCGAAAGAAAGTAATTGAAAGTAATTGAAATTGTTTAAGCATGTAGTAAGTAAACGAGCATGTATTCTCACCACAAAGTAGTTAAAACGAGTATTAAAACAAGTAAGGTAGGGGCCATGAACTCACCTCAAGTTATAAAAGTGTTCGGAAAAGTGTAACGTATAACAACAACCTGAAAATCCTAAACGCGACCTAGAATAATAAGTCGTTTTCATCAAGCGTGCTTTGGTGAAATCAAAGATGTAGGGAGTCACTTGGTTATCGATTTTCCCCTTACATTTTTCCTAAAAGCTGGGCACGACTACCAGGTCCTGCTACCCAGACCATTATTCCAAGCATTAACTTTATTCAGCTGATCTATGTAACCTACGTTTTTGTGTGGGTTGCCAATCCACTTAGTTTTCTTGACAGTGGGTAAAAAGCCTTGGTTATCGGTCAGTCGTAAATGTCGCTACTAAATCTTACACCCTTTGTCTACCACTTTTAACCTGGTGAGCGCCCTTAGTTATCAGTGTATCACGCTCACCACTATATACGTGCCAATAGTATATTAATGAATCGTACCGGGGCCTATGAGCTTACGGAATTTATTGTCATGTTATATTCTATATTTAAATAGTGGCAACAGATTTAGACAGGTAGCTATGGCCTACGCAAAGGCATAAATATATAACAATACATAAATCATCCAAAACACACATAGAATAAACTAAAGAACATTAATCATTAAATAAATTAGGTTTATAACAAGGCAAGCACAAAAGGCTTAGCCTTCCATTGCAATAAGATAAACAAATATTATTCAGAGTAGACAAGATAATCAAAATCATAATGAAAAACTGATAATCTAATGTTTATAATGTGTAAAATCTTCACTCTTGGTGTCTTCTCTTCTCTTGTGGCTTTCCAGAACACTTCAAAAAGGTAGAATGAGTGTGTATTTATAGGCTTTCTAGGGTTTGGGCCTGTCCATGTATACGACGTATACACATGGACGGTGATACGCTATATGCTCCTTAATATGACATATTAAAATCTTCTAGAATCAACCCATACGGCGTATCAATAGATAACGGATACGGCGTATGGTCTTCAAAGCTTGGGAAAATAAATGCATGACGAGAGCACACACGCTGTATGACTTTAGATGTCATACATCGTATCAATATGCAACTTGGACAATATTCTTTGATGAGACGGCACATGCCATATGACATAGGATGTCATACGCCGTATGCATCTGGTTGAAAAGTGGTCTCCATCATACTTTGGCAATTTAGCTCGCTTTCTGGTGCTTACTGCGAAAATTCTCCTTTTGCTCCCGATAATTACTAGAACAAAAATTTAGAGTAATTAAGTACATTTTATTGCAAGACCAAGAACCTCACGAAAAGTGAAAAGAAATATTTCTCATTCGCTCATACTAATCTAGGTGTATATTTCTTATCACTTAATGGCTTAGTCATGGTGCAGAAACTGTCATAAGCCTGACCAAATTTCAAGGCTCCACCACTAAAGTCTATAGATATAATTATTCTAAAAGGCAAAAATATGGGTTGACATATATAATGAAAGGCTTAAGATTTGAATCATTCTTGGAGAATAATCTACACCAATTGCAATACTTAAGCAAGGGCGACAAAATCATAAGTAATTGCTTAAATCCCTAATGCACAAAACCACCTAATTTTCAGCCCTCTCAAATTTTACCAATAAAATTCTGCCAACTCATTTCAACCCTCCAGCCCTTCCAACCAATTTCACTCGCGCCCATGAGATTCCAGCCCTCCCAAATTTACCAATAAAAACAGTTTTTTTTTTTTTTTTTTTTTTTTTTTTTTTTTTTTTTTTTTTTTTTTTTACATTTTCAACCCCTCTAACGGTCACATCTGACCCAAATATTACACAAATCGTCCCTGTTTCAGCGGCCTCACCAAAGGCTTGCCAACTCGGCCACCAAACCGTTGAAGGCAGCCCGGCCGGGCGGGGCGGTGTTACTGCCGGTATGGGCGTAACCCGCCGGCTACCCGGCCACCACTCCGCCTACTCTAAGTGATTGCTCAAATCCTTAGGGCGACAAAACCACTCATGATTGTTCAAATCCCTAACTAAAACATGCTAAAGGCTAGAATGACTAAGGGTAGAAAATAGGCCTGGGAAATATTTATGGGTTTAGACAATGACATAAACAAAATAAATAGATCCTAACTACACATTCTCTCCGCTTTCTAGCCTCACTTGATCTCATAAAGTAGAGTTCTAGAATCAATCAAGTAGAGTTCTAGAATCAATCAAGAGTATTCAAATGATAAGTGTATCGAGTTAATGCTATGTAGTGTAGTGCCCTCTTGACACGCCCCTTTACCGATTTGACCAAAATTAAAAATTTTCGTGGGAACGACTTGACTATAACAGACCTCCTGTTACTCTTAAACAAACTGACAAAAATATATTACAAACTAGCCTTTGAGACTTGGTTGCACAAAACGTCACTTACGTCTAGCAAAAAATATCTCACCAACTTTTGAACACATGTCAAGAATTTTATAAAGTCGTACGGTTTAGCGATTACACAATACAAAATTAAATAAATTAGTTTTACTAAAAAGTGAATATAAAAGTGAAAAATGGCCAATTCTTGAAAATTCCTCTTCAATAAATGACAAAATAATTGCTATCACGGTATATGTGGTGTTTCTAGTTTCTTATTTGATGTGATTGATGTGATCATATAAAAATATACTACGAAACACCCATGTTTTCTTGTGGCTAGCTATATAGGGCGCATTTGAACAAATTTATTCACGAAACACCCATGACTTTATATATATTTTCCAGATGGGTCCTACTAAGGTAACACCTCATAGTGGGTGGGGCCTTCCTATTTTAACGGAATGTACAATCCAACAAAGTAAACAGTATAAACGACGACAGCAGGGAAAAGTCAACACACCCCTACAGGGAGTGTTCGGCTATAATCACCCTTTCCAGATATATCAGGTATTTTTTGCGTGCTTCATAGTACACCCATGATAAATTCATATATGGGTATGTTTATCAAAATTAGTTTTAAGTGTAGTTAAAGCTATCAAACACCCATGTTTTCTTGTAGCAAGGACCTTGCCATTTTGCCAAAAATGTGAACTTTTGGCTAGTGAGTTGAGATTAATATAGATCTCATATTTGTCATAGATCAAAAGAAGTAATTTTAGCCATCAATTTTTCATCTAGTTTAATAAAAAATCATTTTTCACATTTTTTTAAAAAACAATATATCTTGCAAACGATAAATCTTCAAGCTACAAAAAATACACCATCACGACGAGAATTAAATTATCTATCTATAGATATGCATTTCTCTATACTTTCGACGAACTTTTTTTTTTTTTTAAATTTTCGCCCAGAAAAATCACATTTGATTTGTAAAAATCACATGTGATTTTATTTTTTACGAATCACATGTGATTTTTACAAATCACGTGTAATTTTTCTAGGCGGAAATTTTGAAAAAAAAAAATCGTCGAAAGTATATAATAATGCATATCTATAGAAAGATAATTTAATTCTCGTCCCGATGGTATGATTTTTTTGCGTAACGATTAACGGTTTGCGAGATATTTAATTTTTTTTAAAATGGTGAGGGTGCGTTTAGTTGGAGAAAAAATTCTCTTGTTTTCTATCTCTAGTTTTGTAAAAATTTGGAAGGAAAATTTATCTCCACAAAACACTTGAAAACATCGAAAACGCGTTTAGTTGATATTTGTATTTTCTATTTTGAAGAAAGGGAGGGAAGGTTGTGGGTTACAAAGGAAAATAACTAAAATTTGTTTTGTAATTTTCCTTGTTAAGTTAGAAAATAGGGGATTTTGTATTTTGCAAAACATTTTTTTGGAAAACGCTAATTTGAACGCGATATATGTTTTTCTTATTTTTTACAATACATTTTGTGGAAAACAAGGGTGTTTTCCCCCAACTAAACACACCCTGAAAGTTTATATTTTTTGTTTTGATCAAAAAAATGAATTGTTAGGATTGATTAATTGAATTTATGACAAATATGAGATTTATATTGAACTTTTGACTTGCCTAGTTATGTCAAAAGACAAAGGGAAACTGGTTTATTTTGTTCAGTTATATAATTATGTTTCATAGTACTCCCTCCGTCCCAATTTTATTGTCACTTATTCCTTTTTCGGACGTCCCAAAATTATTGTCACGTACCCAAAATAGAAAGTGAATAGATAGTGGAGTTTGGTATAGTTTACTATATTACCCTTGGTTGAAATTAATATTGCAAACTTTAAAGAAATGTTAATTAATTGGTTAAGGGTAAACTTGTCATTTGGCAAAAAAGTAAGAGAGAGAAAGTAGTGATAGTGACATTTTTCTAAAAGAATGTTTTTTGTCGGGTGACAATAATTTTGGGACGGAGGTTTCATAGTAATAATCTACATTCAAGAATAAAGAAAAATAAATTTATCCTGATATGTTAACTTGCTAACACACATTTTGCCATATGTTTGTCTTAAGTTTTCTATATAGAAAACGTGAATTATAAGTATCTTTAAGCTCCTTGTTGCAAACAACATTAACTGGTTACTCGAACCTCCTTAACGGAAGGTTTTTCTCGATTTGAGTTTGTGGTGGTGGACTACACTCACGTGAATAAATCAGTTGCTAGTTGGGTTTTAAATGGTTACCCGAATAATAAAAAAGATTTACTTTAAAAACACAAGTTTCACTACAACAAGAAGAACGGCAAAGCCGAGCAACAAGAAAGTAAAATGGAGAAAGATCTTTGTGCAGGTAACCCGGCGGAGCCGAGCCCTTTTCGACTCTAATTACGACAACAAAAAGTGAGAAGAAGAAAGGTATAAACATCATTTGTGTTCTTCTAATTTGAAGTAACTTACTTGATATTTGTACCAAGGTTGATGACTATGATGTAACCGACATGGAATTTATATGCAAAATGGAATATCTATACATGCACCTTCATTTATCCTCACTTAAATGGGTATGATAGTCCCGACATGGATTTTGGAACATATATACTCGAAATTTATAGGGGCACAGTTTGTGAAAGGTCATGTCACAATCGATATGATCTATAAAACATTAAAACATTTACTTGTTCACGTAATTATTGAAACCCATTGGAATTAATCTGAAACGATACAATGCTTTAGACGAAGGGTACCACCTCTGTAAAGCAATTACATTGCATTTTAATGGTTCCTAAATGAATCTTAAACAAGGCATGAGATTCTAATACCTAAATACCACAAACTTTCATACACCTACAAACATTTTTATTTATTTTTCCGCAATTTTCGTAAAAATTGAACATGCCTTCTGAAATGATCTCAAATATGGGTAGTGCTTCTGAAAGATCCAAGGGCTTTGACTGCACCGGCTCTCAAGATGAATTGGTGGTAGAATGCCGCGATGGCAGCTCCAATGAAGGGTCCGACCCAAAATATCCACTGCAAAACCAATTTACAAAACAATAAGTTAGGATCATACATAAAACGACTCATTTTCAAAAGGTAAATATGTCTAAAGCTTCACTTGATCATCCCAAGCCTTCTCCTTGTTGTAAATAACCGCGGCTCCAAAGCTCCTAGCAGGATTGATTCCGGTTCCAGTGATGGGAATGGTGGCTAGGTGAACCATGAACACAGCAAACCCGATTGGTAGTGGTGCCAACACCTATATCGCAGAATATAATAAATCGTTAGTCCTTTTTACCCAAAAAAAAAAAATAATCATTAGTCCAAGTTGACTAACACAATTGTGAATTTAATACTTGATACTTATAAGAAGACTATGTAAGTATGCTTTACTTTTTCGTTATATGCTTATAAACGTATAAGTAATAAACCGTTTTTTAGTTCAAATGTTAAAGATCGTAAATTTGAAGCAGGGAATAATAGGCATACGGGGACATGGGAGTCTCTAGCACTCCTCTTGGGATCAGTAGCCGAGAAGACGGTGTAGACAAGAACAAAAGTACCAATAATCTCAGCACCCAACCCGGTGCCTTTGTTGTAGCCATCGGCTAGCTCATTGGCACCACCACCATAGGTGTTATAGTAAGTCTTATGAAAAGACTTGACTAAGCCAACTCCACAAATGGCTCCTAAGCACTGAGCCACCATATACATGATGGCTCGGGGCAATGACACTTTTCGAGCCAGAAATAGACCAAACGTCACGGCTGGGTTAATGTGGCCACCTGCACATTCATATAGATATTCATTACTGACTTCATATAGATATTCATTACTGACTTGCTGTCCTTTTAAATTATGTACCGTTGGATTCCTTACAAGATTGCAATAATTGATTAATTGTGACCACACATGATAAGGCACATCTCTAAAATTAGTTTAAGGTAATTAATAATGAATTATCAAAAAATATCAATAATTAGTAGTGTATTATTAGATCAATACGGAGTAATATTCACATCTATTTCGTACAGATTAATTCCAAGTTGTACTATAAACTAGTGATAGTTACTTGCATAATATAAATGAAACAAAAGCACATGAAAGTAAACAATTCCACACGCATATTCTAGTTGTAAGTGGTAAATAAAACCGTAAATAATAAGAATCGTTCCATCTTAGATACTTTAAATGTTCTGATACGTTAAAACTACAATTTAGTGGAGTCCGAAACAAATCTAAAATAATTAACAAAACTTTACTTAGGTATCCATCAGTTTAAAAAAAAACAACTTATAACAAATTAACAAACTTGTTCAAACTAACTTTTAAACTATCAATTTAACTACTAAAATATACCTACATTTCCATACAGAAAATAAAATAAAGAAATAAATTTGGTTGAATAATTTACACTTCTTAATTCGTAATAATTCATTACAATTTTCTTTTCTTAAAACTACCAAATTTTTTTTTTTCAAGTTTCAAGAAAACACTTACTTAAAAGTCACTCGAAAAGATGTCAAATACTGTATATAAAGTTATAAAAAACTTACTGAGATGACAAAAAATACAAGTAATTTTATGTCTAAACCGGCGTATATTGTTTTATTGAGTTGTAAGGAAGTAGATCTATTTTGTTAACAAGAAAATGATATTACGCATGTTCAGACATAAAACTAGTAATAACTAATAAGCCCAAAATACAACCAAAAAAGAAAAAAACAGTGTAGAAAACTTACCAGAAATACCAGCAGTGCAGTAAACAAGAACAAAAATCATGCCACCAAAAGCCCAAGCAATACCCAAAATACCAACACCACCACAAGCATCAGTTCCATTAGCAATCTGACTCTTGTAACCAATAACTGTCAAAACAGTTATATAAAGAAACAAAAGTGTTGCTATGAACTCAGCTATCACTGCTCTATAAAATGACCATTTTGTCAGCTCTTTGCTGTCAAAGAACTTTGCAGGTGGTGGGTCGTGGTAGTCTTTTCCTGTGAATGAACCTTGCTCTTGCTCTGGCATGTCTTTAGTCATTATGTGTGTGTTTCTAATTTAAGTGTGGGAAGGTGGTGTATATAAAGGGAAGTGACATGTGGGGGGTCAAGTGTAATTATATGATAGCGCTGTTTCGCGGACGAAATGAAATTTTGTTTTGTAGTATTAATTTTCGCAAAGTTTCTATATTTCAAAATGCGGCCGATTTAGAGAAATTATTTCTAATACTATCTTAGTTACTACTACAAGACTGGAGGGACTCGTAGCAACTCACTCATCACCATCTCAGCGTCAACTCTGTTTTTTCTCTCCTCTTATTTTCACTCACCATACAAGAGTAGTGATGACACCCACTCACCTTTATAAAAATATACTTCACTAAATACCCCACACACACATACAATATAAATAAAAAACAAATATTTTTTCAATTTGGGCCCACAAAATTGTGTTTATCTGCTTGGTGAGTTACTCACCATACGACCATTTTTTTTCCACGAGTGACTTTGACATGGGGAGTGGTACTTACTACATGAGTCACTCACTCACTCTCAAAAACTACTCCACTCCCGGATGCGTTTGGTTTGCGATCATAAATCATAATAGATTAATAGATATGGGTTTAGATATAAGGTAGGCTTCACAAGTATGAAAGATTCATGACCTGTCTTTGTGAGTGGTTTGTGGTATAGAATATAGCCTACACTATACAACCCCCCCCCCCCCCCCCCCCCGATGTCAAATCAAGGGGGTTAGTCAAAAATTCCCTTTGTCCTCCTTTTGTTTCTAGTTTTTTGTCAGTTTTTGTTCCGTATTTTTGACAATTTTAAGCGTTTGACTTATTAAACTTTATATTTTCTGTTCCGCACTTTCAGGTTTATAGTTTTTTAATATAAACAAAATTATAAAAATAAAATAAAAAAATAAAAAAAAAATAATAAAAAAAGGCAAAAAAATAAGGGGGTTGCGGTTGGTCTTTTTTGGGGGTGAGGATAGGCTATGCCATAGAATATATATTCATCTATCATTGGCATTTTTTAATATCAATATTTATCAAACAAAAACCATTATTTGGAATAAAACTCATTCCATGATAGCTATATTCGCATATCAAACATGCCCTAAACTCAAGGTTTATCAAATACAATCACTTCAAAATGTAATGGTAACTATTTGTTCATTTGTTTTCCTTATATTACGGTTTGAAAAGAATTGTGTACCAGGAGCGGAGCTAGAAAAAATTTTGAGATGGGACAAAAAAAATATTTACATGAAGCTAGAAAAGAGAAAACAACATATATGAAAACTATATTAGACCTTAAACACCTTATTTGAGTTTATTTTGTGGGTAGTAGACTTATTGTAGCATATCATTTTTATAATACGAAATTATATGAAATGAAAAGAAATAAATTTGTTACAGAACTTCCATCCATGAAACAATTACACTAATAAATTTGTTACTGAACTTCCATGGAACAATTACACTCTTTTTAGTGTCATTTTTCCTACGAGGCATTGTAAAGCCTGTGCGTTGCACGAATTGTGTCTAAGTGTTCATAGCTTAATGGTTGGTAGTCATTAGGTTTACACTATCTAAACTAATTAGTTTAAATGTTGCTGGTTATTCTAAATTGTATGATTGTATGCTTTTATGGTTTGTGCAACAGGCAGGTCAAGATTATGCACTTTCGAAATTACTTTTTTCTTGTTGTCAACATTTAAGGCGGATAATGGCGAAGAACCATACAATGATGGCGAACATGGAAGCTTTAGGTGCTCTTGGTGTTGCTTTGGAATTGCTAGATTCTTTGAGAAAGAGTCTGTTTTTTTTATTGAGAAGTTGGAGTCAATGGAATTTAGATATTTATTTTATGTATTTTATTTATGTTAGTTTTTTGTTTCTGTTTATTTTTTTAATGTTTTTTCGGCGTGTAATGTACGGATTTAATAATTAAGATGTTTAGTTTGGCAATGGTTATCATAATTGACAAACTTTGAGGGTTAGATATGCTATATTGACAAATTTATGTGCAGTTTATGAATACATTTGTATCATTAGCGGAAGAATTTTATGTTCATTGCAACACTTCTTCAAAAAACGTATTGCATATTCATGCATGGGAAAACAAACCATCTATCACAATTAATACTCTAATTAAGTGTTGCAATGATGAAACTGCTTATATATTCAGTAATCAGAATATTAATAATTCATAATAACTTTTTCAAACAAAAATTATTTTTATTTCAACTCAAACAATCAAATGGCTCAAGAAACCCCACTTATCAATGAACTCAAAGAGGCTTCCGGCTCAGATCAGCTCCACAAATGCTTCAAGTTCCTCTTCATTCAGGAACATACCGAAGAGGAAGCATTCCTAAGGTATTTGGGCGAGAAATGCGATGAGTTGCAAAGGGGTATTGACCAACGTACAGCCCGTATGGCGGAAGTTATGTTTCTCAATGAAGATGTTGAAGAAGCTGGTAGTGATGTTTATGAATGCCTTCGTGAGAAGCAAGTGAGGGCTAGACAGAGGTTGGAGGCGTTGATGGCTATACTGGTGGAGGTCCGTGCTGGTCTCACCGAGGGTGAGCATCACATGAGCATAATGGACTTCTTTGATTAGGGTATCTTTGGGTTTCATGAAGCACTTTCCGATGATGATTAGAAGTTTATAAGAATATGGTGGATGTCTTTTGGGTAGTATTTTTAATGATCTTTTGTAAGTATGTAGTAATGATCAGATGGTTAACTGCTAGTATGACTCTTGATGTTAATGACTTTGATAATGGTTAATATTAATATTTAGTTTTATGTTTATGTATTATTTTACTTATTTACTTTATTTAATTTTTTTCCTTTTTATATTTTATGAGAAAGTGTGTTTTCTCTCACACACACATGAGTCAAACACACAGTTTTTTTTAGATCTGGCGAAAAATAATTAGGGTTTCATCTCAAATTAGGCCGATCCATTATACAACATATTAATCAAATTAAATCATAGGTTCATTTGATTTAATTTCTTGTTTATGATTATGCATTTATTGTTTCGATTTTTATGAAATGATAATCTGGGTCCGATAATCGTATGACTCTGTAAGGGTTCCTTGTGAAATGATATGTTAGATGTTTATGATTATTCATTTATTTGGGATATGATGATTTTGGTTATTGATTTTTACATCTGTTTTCAAATTTGATTAATTAAGTTTGATTGATTTTGGGTATTCATTGTTTAGGATGAATTAAGAAGTTTGGTATGATTGAATTTGGTTATTGATTTGTATATCTGTTTTCAAATTTGATTAGTAAAGTTTTTGTGTTTGCATACTTGATGATATGGCTTTTGTTGTTATATAAGATGTTAGACGGAATATCAATGATGGATGTGCGGCAACCAAGGCAGCTATTGCTAAATTTTCATGGTTGCCGCACATCCATCATTCATACTTTGTCAAAATTTGTCAGCTGTACATGTTCCGATAGCCACCTATCTGAGTATGATATAGTCTACATCAGATGAATATTGGATCAGGGCTGCTTCCTTTTGTATATATGAAGGTTTAATAAAACTTAGTTTTACTTCATAAAGAATTATGTTTTTGATAATAAGGATACTGATTATTTTCGTGTATGGTTCAATACTTATTTGCTTAGAAAGGATATAATACGCTTTATGGGATATTTGACTGACTTTTGAAGTGATATATGTGCTAATAGAGTATGCGTTATGCATTTGATGAGTGTCTAAATACTCATCATTTTTACCTAATCTGAGCTGCCAAAACATCCAAAAACACTCAGAAATGCATCATAATACTGAAATTATCCCAAAATTGTGTTTTATATGTTTCAGATGCAAAATGTTTAAAAACAGTTGAAAAATGAACAAAGTTTGCGTAATTGGCAGTTTCAGTCCCTCAACTTTCAAAAGTTGTCAAAACTAGTCCCTGAAGGTTTTAAATAA